>CM046425.1:47384237-47556737 GCA_025506505.1 Flaveria sonorensis | reverse complement strand
CTGACTCAACAGGCGCCCGTCCAAAATGCGAAGTCAATAAAGAAGCAGTAAACGAACTTGGTTCACTTTATTCTTGGTTTGATCGGCTAACTCAAGTCTCTTCCTCTCTCCTTCTTCAAAGTAGATGGACACAACGACCGGGAGGAGGACTTGGGGCTTGGCGTAATCAAGGAATGGATGCAAGTTGTGTTATATATAATCACACTCGTTAGAATTCTATTCCATGTAACTTTTGGGCCTAGATGCTTGACCATGTAAAATGCTAAAACCAAGAGTTTAAGAGATAACTTCATAACCTAATTTATTATATATATATATACATATATATATATATATATACATATATATATATATACATATATATATATATATATATATATACATATATATATATATATACATATATATATATACATATATATATATATATTATTTAATGATTAGGCCTAAACACATTAGATGAAAACCATTATTATTACTATAAATTATTGGTCTACATAATTATACAATATCATTGGTTCACGTTAATGTGTTTAAACTCATTTAAATAGAAGCATTGATTTTTGTTGCTTGAGGTGTGACCATTTATGATCTCACACTTGAACAAGATTCAATTATATATTATATTAACAATAGGAACATCTAATAACATCTCAATGTCCTTAGTGACATAAGATTCTTTTATGGTCATCTACTATTACCAACTGGTCTAAGCATCCTTACTTCAAGATTGTCATAACAAGTTTTCACGTCATATAAGTTTTCGCATGTTCTTCAAGTTTTCGTTTGAGTTGAAGTTTTTGCATGCTTGAGAACTTACGTCCTTTTAGATGTTTTTGCTTTCTTGGATTTTTGGCTTTCTCGTGATATTGTAACCAATCCAAGCTAGGCCTTACAAACACAAAACATGATCCTACTTCTTTGGTGGTCTCAATCTTTTACCATGCTACTTATTTTCTTTAGTTGTTGTTAATTACATAATTAATCTTTCCTAATCTCTCTTCATGGCCTATAAGGGACTTGCCGTGACCAATGAGGACGTTGGCCCTTAAGAAGGGTCGATGTTATGAACTAAAATCATTATAGGTATAAGACTTGTCTTAAATCGGTTGTATTGGCAACAAATGTGTGGTTTTTGTTTTGTAGATCAGATTGACCCCTCATTCATTTGACTACTCTTTTGGGGTGATTTCTCATGTTTGATTTGTAATAGTTATATTAATGCCAAGCTCAAAGTAGTGGCCCACATAGTGATAGTCTAGAATGGACCGACCTTCATCGCCACACATGTTTTAATCTTCTTCTTGCTCTTGATACCAATTGTTAGAAATTATTTGTGTCAGGAACCACAAAATCTACCTATTTAAGTTAATTCCCGAGCTCGACTTTTTTTATTAACACTTCAAACTCTTGAAATTGTATGTGAATACTCACACAACTCTTTTCAATATACTTAAGAACACAAAAACTATGCCCCAAACTCCTTACAAAAAAGAATAATTATACCATTTTTAACCTAGATAAATAAATCACCACTATATAACTACTTTCATCGCCTAAGAAAACATTTTCCATGCAATCTTTATTTATAACAAGTCACAACCACCACCGCCACTTCCAACATCTTTGTCACCATTACCATCCTAGTTCGGACCTGGGTTCTTTCTCTCGATTGGGTTTTTCTTATGGTTTAGATCTGGGTTCTCCTTGTCGTTACCACCGGCTTTGTCTACACCACCATCGCGGTTCAAATCTCAACTTCTATAAGCTTTTTCTTGCTTTCAATATATCATTTTTTTTATGTTTGTAGTGTGTGTTATTTTTTAGTGTTTAAATCATTTGTATCTCTGTTTGTTTTATTTGATTTATGTTAGTGTTTAAATCATTTTAGAATTTGTTTTAATGTGGTTTTATGCAATATGTTAAATCACTGTAAGTAAGTGCAATATGATGTGATTTTGATGTATTTATGTAAATTAAAGGTTGTAATTTAATGTTTTAAAGTAGATATTTGTTGGTTTTTACATATTTTTGTTGGTTTTTATATATGTTTTTTGATGTAAAACATTATAAAGAGTTAAAATATAATGTAATTCATTGTATGTATTTTGTTCGTGTGGTGTTGTTACGTGTTTAATGTGGTTTGATTGTTATGTTATTGAAATCACGTTGGTCTAGTTACACGATGTAATGATGTATGTTTTACATTTGGTTTACATATTATTTTTCATTACAGCTTTGCTACAGTTTAAAGCAGTGTAACACTGTAATTTATTGTAATATTTAACGTCCAGAAATTTTTTTAAAATCTTTTCGAGACTATAATAAAATTAATTATACTGTAATTTACTGTAAGTAATTACAAATATGATGTAATTCACTGTATAAACATGATATAATTCATTGTAACTAAGTGTTTCTGTTACGTTAACTTTATTTTTGACAATCTATTATTTTTCTGATGTTTATAAATTTGAGTATGTTTTTATATTTAATTTTGAGTTTTTTGTTGTTACTACACTATGTTTCATTATTTTTTATCCTGAAATTTAGAATTTTTTTTAAGGTTTATGCACTGTATTTTTTGCACGAAGGGGAATAGTAATGATAACGCGTATATTAGGTTTTGTTTTTTACTACACTACATTATTTTTGCACGATGGATATAAAATCATTTTATTAGGTTTTGTTTTTGTTGGTTTGTATATATGTATTTTGATGTAATGTCTTGTAAGTAATTACAATATAATGTAATTCACCATAATTATTTATGTTCGTAAAAAAATTTAAATTTTTTTGGACTATATTGGAATTAAAGAGAAAAATAAGATGAGTTTAATTGTGTAATATTAAAAAAATAACAATTTGTAAAAAAGTTATAAAGGTTTTAAAAATAAATGGGGTAAAATATTAAAACCAAAATAAGAGAAATAGGGAGAATGGGGTAGGGACACATGCCAAAATTCTAGTGAATCTGAATTTTAGTGGGGTGGGTTAAATTACTTTTATACCTTTTTTTATTAAAATAAACAAAAAAATAAATTGAAAATATATTGTCCATTGAAAATTTAATCATTGGTACGTAAAGGAGTTAAAGAGTTCTCAAAATAAGGATTAGATATTTTACCTATCTCAATCTTGAAGAGTCATCCAAAACCTTATTTTCAGAATGTCTTGACTTTTTGATGATATCTATTTCAGAATACAAAATAAAAGTATTAGTACAACGTAAATTCATAAGAATAATAAATCCAGCAACAAAGATCACATGGAGTACCCCATTTTGCATTCAACTTGAGACTAGAAATAAATAAAGATATTTGAAGAACCACATTCAACAATAAATAAAGATGAAAATCAGCATATATATTGATACATAAGATCACACGGAGTACCCCATTTTGCAAATCAAACGGTTAACGAACATAGCATATGAACTTGTGCTTTGCTACAGTTAATCACATATTTAAAATTCCAACATGTATTTGCGAAGATGACCTAATCTAAAAATTCAAAACAAAATCAACACATGAAAATGATGAAATACCTAAAATATTCTTAGCTACTGTAGCTAAAGGTTTGCTTTTATATAGAGTATAATATGATATCAGTTATTGTTTCTGTATTAGACATCTCGTTGAACATGACACACATATCAAAAATTTTCATTCATTCTCATATAGTGTTGAACTATCCTCTTTCTCAATAAGATTCAAAGTGATCGATTTATATTTATTTTGAGCACATAACATGTAGTACATCAATTTGAATCAACGAAAGATCTTGAGATGTCAACCTCATATAATAAAAAGGTAATAATTCTTGTCTTGACTACAACTCTCACCATAGTTTCAAATGCATTCAAGACTGGTTCCTATGACATCGTGGTCAAAGAGCAACATTAAACTATACCAAGGAATAACATACGTATGATCGAGTTCCAAAATGTATTTTTGATAAGATGATATAAAGATACTATAGTTTTTAAATCCTACCTATAATGTCGATTTATAATTGGTTTTAAAAGTAAATGGTGTCCATTGTATGTATGTATTGGGGTATGTTTATTAGTGAACAAAAAAAAATCAATTGTTGGGAACCGACTCAAATGAACTCCAATTGAACTAGTTCTCATGACATTAGAATCAACTCGTCTAACCATAAACTAAAAACCCTAAACCCCAAAACTAAATCTGAAACACTAAACTATATATAGACCCTAAAAGTTAAACTGTAGTTAGGTTTGACAAACTGGTTCTAACATCACTGAAATAAGTTTAATTGAGGGTTTCCCTTCGCATCCCCAACTTTTTAAGGTTTCTCATTTGAATTTTGCCTATATGTATACGAAGGGTTGGGTTCAAATGAAAACCAAGAGAAATTATGTAAACCAATAAAACAAATCTTCACATTTGATGTATTAAGATCAATAGATCATATTTTTTTTGACTTTGTGCACACATGGTTTCATAAGAATACGAGCTTCTTTTTTTATTTAAAAAAATATAAGTTATTGAACTTAATACATTAAAGGTTGAGATTTGATTCATTGATTTTCATAATTTTTCTTGGTTTTAATTTAAACCCAATCCTGTATATGTAGATGTCTATAGAATATATCCCCGACCACAAATGACTAGGTGTAACTATTTAATAGTAACTTACCATTAATTATATGGCATGCTTGATAATCCCTTTTCAAGCAATTTTTATTAATCATGTAAACTTTAAACAACTTCAAACATCATACACTAAGGCTCTACCCATTAGACCTCTCTCGAGGTTTTGCATCAACCTCACTAAAGGGACACGACCCTCATAAAATTCTTGCCAAGGGGGGGCATTGCAATCTAAACTCCTAGAGTCCTAGCCTCCCAGATTTCGTTGATACATGAATAAAAGTAATCTTCAACGTGTGTACAATGCACCTCCTGATGCTTACTTATGTTTATTTGTTATTTCTCTTTGGTCTTAAATAAATCTCCATTAATCAAAATGACTTATTAATGCTAAAATCACCAATAATAGAAAAACTATTATAGAGATACTATTGTTTTAATTTAGTGTTTTTTCATATGTATATGACATTTAATAAAGATAAAACATGGTAATTAACAACCTTAATACATTATTACTAAGAGAGATAGAATGGCTAAGAGATTTTTGAGTCATAGAACGTGTGATTGAACTAAAATATATAAAAGAATTGAAATTCACTGCAATTGGAATTCATTTTAGTAAAAACTTATATGGTATTTGGTTTGTGAATTTGTAATGGAATAGTAGTCGTAACTTGTAAGAATGATAAAATAACAAAATCACCCTTGTCTTCCTTAATGCCCCACTTCTTTTCCCCATAAAGTTACCTTTGTTTGACCCTAATGAATGGAATCAAGGCAGGATTCAAAATCATACATGGAATCAAGGCATAATGTTTTGGTTGTAGAGTCGCAACAGCTTCAACCCTAGAATCGTCTTCGTCATACAGGTACGTCGTTCTCATCAATTTCAGGTCGTTCGATTGTGAATAGTATTAATGCTTGATGGGTTCTAGTGAAAACTCCTTCTAGGGTTTAATAAATAGATCTTAAATCGCTTTTAAAATGATCGATTTTGGTTTCAATTGATGGTTTGAACTTGAATAGGAGGGTTGAACACAATGTTCGATTGTTAGATTTGAGTTTTTTGTCATCCTGAAATTTTGCAATGACTTAATAATATAATTAGCCCTTAGTTAAACGTATTTAAACTAGTTAAACTTGAAAATTGCTAGTTAAACGTATTTAAACTAGTTAAACTTGAAAATTGCAATGGTCTTCCAGTGGTATTTTTAACAACCAGTACTTCAACTTCTAGAATAGTAATAACATATCCCTGTCATTTCATAAAGATAATAATTAGTCTTCCTTGGTAGCAACAAAAGATAAAAGTGTGTCGAAGCAATGTAACTTTCAGTCAGATATTGGCAATAAAGAGGAAGATACAGTTGAAAGCGACATAAGGCCTACACATACGATCATGTTCTTCCTGTTTTTTTACTTTTTGACCTTCTAAAATTGTGCTATCGTACTCTTGGGTCCCCACATTCATAAATATTACATTTTCGGTACCTATTTTTGCTACTTCCAAAAATCAAAGACCAAGAGTTGTTAGAAAGACAAAATTTAGGGTTTGGCCCAAAATTTAATTATGATAACTCATCATCAAGTACGTGGACTAGTGATATTTTGTGATTTCATGATGTTTGACAGAAAAGCAAATGTGCCAAATAACTTAAATTACAAGATTTAAAACATGTGTAATATTGATCTTTCGGTATCATATACATTTTTTCATGTGAAATGAACGTTGTAACAATGTCGTATTATTAAGACATAATGAGTCTTCTGATTAATTACTGTAAACGAAAATTTAAGGTTACGAGGGTGACACTGTAACATTCGTGTATGTATACAACAACGTTTAAGTGTCACGCCGTCATTTCAACGAATAATATTGCTACCACTTTATCAAATCATAAAATATATCAAAGTGATCAACATCAAAACGTTTATAAAACGAGAAAGTAAGTTTAAGTTTTCAAAGTATTTTTAAGAAAAGTATATCATGTCATACCATTTTATAAAATGAGAAAGTAAGTTAAGTTTTCATATCAACTAAAATTTTAATTTCTTATTCTACAATCAGTTAAAATATTTAACCAACCAAACAAAAAAAACATAAGCAATAGAATCTTGTTTAAAGCATTCACATCAGTTTCTTTATCTTATAATTATACTAATAATCATTACTTTTTTTATTTTTATTAAATAATACTTTTTATATCTTTATTATTATTTTTTCTCTCATCCATCCAAAAACACTTTCAAAATATATTAAAAAATTAGTATGGATAAACAATGTCTTATCACATATACAGATAAACAGTAACATTTCTCTTTATTTAACTCAGAACCATTTATAATCATTATATATAATATATGAAACACATTTACAAATATATAAAAAACCTACTGTGATACTCAAATTATAATTTAAAGATAATAAGATGAAATTATCTTTACTTCTTTCCTTAAGAAATATAGAGAGATTGTCTCCATGCCGTGAGACTTTTGGCTAATAAAACAATTGAAGACAATTTATTTTAATATGTTTATGTTTTTATTAAGAAAATGCAAGAATAAATATACGAATTAAACTTAACATTTTATTATTGTAATCAAACTATAAAACAAGTATGATAAACATTTTCTACAAGACCATCCGGATTTCGATATACATTTCCACAATCTTTAATTTTGTCACTAACATATTGCTACAAGTGTTATGTATACATAATGCTTACTTTCCAAAAAGAAAAATATTTCCCCAATCTTGCAGGGACCGATGTGTACAAACGGGACCGTGGGGAACACCACGTCGCAAACAACAACGCCCTGGTGGTGCCATATCAGTTGAAGGTTTGACGCACTCTCTCTCTCTTTAACATATTTGTAAAATGTTGAAGCATGGTAAATGTTAATCGACTTGCGTCTCCATAGTTTAAAGATAAAGTAAAAAGGATGGATGAAGGTTGCAATACATCATTAAGAACTTAAGGCCACATTGGATGAAAAGAGGTCAGCTTCTTTTTTTTTTCGTTGGCAACTCACATACACATCCAACCTATGTTTAATTGTAAACCATAACTAATTTACACTAATACATCACAGACAGTCCTAAAAAACTGTCAATCTAAAGCCCGTTTCACCGCTCTAACTCCATGTATCTTTTGCTATCGAACCCAATAAAACACAAACTTTTGTTGAGGTTGCGAAGAGTACACCTCATATCCTAATAAAACACAAACTTTTGTGACTAGTTGGTAGCATTATAAAGCAACCAACAGTTAGTGAACACGTTGTTGAGGTTATGAAGGTATGTGGAGTGTGGAGGGTAAGTCATTGGGTAAAGAGGAACGTGGATGGTCCCCTTCCTTCACTCGCAGCCTTTCAGATTCTGGGAAGACACCTATAACAAAGTTGTACGGTACAATTAATATATTCAAAGCAAATTGATGTATCATGTATTTAACATCTCAAAATTATAAATTAACATTCTAAATTTTTATACGTGTCGTATAGTCCTATACGATGCGTATAACCCCTCTAACAACCCCCTGAATTTTTCGTCGTAGTAAGTGTCGAAATTTGCCATACACGTCATATAGCCCCATATGTGTCGTATGGGGGGTTGTATAAGGCTATATGGAGAGTATAGCCATCTGACAGCCCTCCTGAATTTTCCTCGTTTTCAATGTTTTCGACCCTATACGTCGCGGGCGTATAGGGGTCTATACTCGGCGTATAGGGGGGGTGTCGATTTATCCAAGTGAGTGTCCCTATATATATATATATATATATATATATATATATATATATATATATATATATATATATATGCTATGCTCACTTTAATTAATGGTGGACTCATGTCATGTGTCTTCTTTAACCCCGCCATTTTCAGTTCGAATCCATCCCTTCCATATCTTTTCTATTATCTCATTCTCTCATATATGTATATGCATGCTGCATGCACATGAGTTATCTGTATATGATACAAAATTACAAATTATTACCATGACGCATAAAACAAAGTATATACCTGTTTCATTTATTTTGATTTAATGGTAGAGGAAACTGAAATACCAATCAATTTTCTTAAATTTAAAAGACTTCTGAACGAAAATTAATATTGTGTTTAGAATACAAACTTGTATGAATATATATGTATTAATTTACGTGTATCGTATATTTTAAAAGTTTATATATGTGTATAATAAAAACTTATATATGTGTAATGATAAACTAATATATGTAAAATTTTAAAAGATATGTAAATTAGCACACATAAATTCATATACCAATGTTTTTTTTAATAGTAATAATAATTAATATCTAGATAAAATGATGAATTTGATTGGTTCTTGCGAGTGCTTCTAATATTTAGAGTTCTCAAGATAATTCTTCTTTCACTCTCTCTTTCTATATGTATATGCAAACACATATTTCATTTTCCTATAACAATATCAAAGGAAGAAAATGCTCTCTCTATATATTTTTTAAATAATAAAACATGTAAAAACTATCTTCATTTAAAAAATTATAAGAAAATGTGGTTGGATTAACAGGTTTTTTTAGTTTTTTTTAGTTACACCAAATTTATTATGAAATTACCACATGTCTTATCTTAATCATTGATTTTAACTTGATTAAAGCACACGAAAGGGTATTCAATGTTTGGGTTCCCCGTTTTCCCTTGGGGTGGTGGGGGGGGGGGGGGGGGGTTGCTATTCTTAGTTTTCCCTGGGTGCAATTCCCCGGACATCCTCCATTTATCTTCTTTGAAACGTATCCCTACCCGGTGAATATTCACCGGTCTTCACCATTGCTTCACCACTATCATCACTTCCACTACCAATCACCACCCTCCACCTATTTTTCTTTTTTTTTTTTTTCATGGAAAGAGATCCATATTCACTTTACACACTTGTTTCATAAGGTACAATTCTTATTTGATACTACTCCCGATTAAAATACTTTATACGTTTTAGAAATGATTGAAATAATTAACTAGAGACCTTAATCATTATTGTTTCACAGTTAAGCATATCAATTATATATTTTATTATGTTCAAATGTCAAACGAGTTTGATTCAAATACCAAACTTTTAATGAGGGCCTCAACATTCAACTCAAATCATCAGTAAAACAACACAAAGCAAAGCCGAAACAGAAACCAAAGACACTGCCTTCATCATAAATTGAAATTACATAACCGGGGCGGTTTAAATCCTGCAACGTATACATGTGGTTATTAGAAAGAGATTAAAAGCCCTAACAAAATATGTTACAAGGCAATGTGAACGCATTTGGCATGCATCATGCTTTAGTGATATCAAAAAAGAAAAGTTGTTGGTATGATGAACAGTTGGTCAAAATTAAAGAAGCAATTTGATTTTCTAACACTTAAAAAGAACCAAAATATCTACTTCATTTGTTTATGTATACACCACTTGTCCTCAAAAAAACATCCTAATGGTACGTAAGTCGTGTGTCCAACACCCAAAGGTTTAAAATTCAAATCCTGAATGTGCATTTATAACTTACAAAATCAAATAATTGTTAATGGAAAAAAATGTATTTGCCATTATGATCATTATTTTATCATTAGGATACGAAACTTAAATGGGAAATAATAAACTGAAGTTTGTATTGTCAAATAGTTACTCAAATAGAAATGAATTATAGCAGATAAAGGATAAAGGAACAACGGTGACCGATAGTTTTAATCTTGTCACAATATAAAAATAATTGACCCATCTGAAAATGGAAACCCAGGAGGACACATGGCGGGTGGGAGCAAGGGGGGGCCAAACTGCCCTCATACATGATTCCAATTTTTATGGTCCATTGATTTTTCTACCCCCTTCCCAACCTAAGATCAATTCTATATGACATCGGTTTTTTTCTTTAATAATATTTATTGTTACTCTTAAATACCATCTAACTTTATAGGTAAGGATTGAAACTCATATGAACTTTTGTAATGTAAAAACAATTATTTCACTAAACTCACACGGTGTCTTTCTGATTTCACCAACTTCTCACCATTTTTCATTTTTACCAATTTCCAGGGGTGGGACTGTTCCTTTTTTCCAGAGGTCAAAATCCCCCGATTGCTTGTTTCTTTTTTGTATTTTCTACCAACGATATTCATTGGTTTTCATCTCCATTTTTATGAATGATCAGGCACATTGATAGAGCTAGATTCGAGATCAGCGGTCTCCAAAGATTAAGATCACAAACGGAATTGTAAACGAAAGTAAGAACTATTTGCTTGGGTTTGAATTGGGTCGTGGGTCAATGGGGATCCAATGGATATTTCGTATCACACATCATCTCCAAACCCTCCACAAATCTACTTTTCACCTTCCACCTCATCCACCGTCCACCGATTGGAGAGGTGTGCCCTAAGGTACAAGGCCATGGGCATATAAAATGAGTTGTTGCTTAGTCTTATGTCGTTATATATTACACTTGATCATCTAACAAAAGGGATAATCTTGTAGCTTAATAAATATTATTAATTAGAATGTTGCTAAGGTAAACTTATGGAATTTTCTCGTGTGGTGTGGCTGGAATTGAATTTGAAAATGAAAAAAATTGGAAGAAATACCATATTATAATGAAAAATTATACAAGCGCAAACATAAGTTTCGAGTTACGGGTGTTCCAAAAAATTAGCATGAGGGTACCATACCATAACCATGACTATAATAGTACTTAGTACATCTCATTCATATCAAAGTTATTAAAAAAATTGAGGGTGGTAAAATGCGGACAAGCCTTACTTCTATTGTAAAGAATAAAAAGAAAATTTATAATGAAATGTAGAAGAGAATGTGTGTTAAGAAATAGTTGAATATAAAAAGAAAAGGTGAAAATATATTATACTTGTCTTAGCATGATTTTGATGAAATTTATAGCATGATGTTTATAAAAGGAAGAATATTGCAATGTTATATTCAGAACTCCATAAAACTTTATATTTTCATATTTATAAAAAGAATATTCAAATTATATGTAAACTAATTATAAATTTTAAAATTAGAACAAAAAGATTTTTTTTTCTAAAAGGAAAATTAGTTTCGTTTGATTGTGAAATTATGTTATTAAAATAACTGAAAGCGTTTAGATTAAAGAATTTTAGATACACATACTCAAATCTAATTCATGTATCATCTAATGTGTCTTGAGCACGAAATGTTAATAAGGATGTAAGAATCTAAAACACAAATCTAGTTTACGTATAGTTTAAGATGTGTGGATATGTGAATTAAGTAGCTAATGCTCGAATATGATTCGCATGTCTTAAAATTTTGTTTTTAGACGTAAACTCTGATATGTAGGGGTTTGAAGTTTGGATGCAACACAAATTTAACTTTAAATTTATGGATATAAGTTTATTCTAAACAGATTCAGATCAGTTTTTGATCAAATTAAGAAAACAATTAGCTATTTGAGTTGTGTTCGGATTAACTTTGTTTCATGGTCTGACTAGTTAATCTATTTTAATATGTTACTTATTTAATAATGTGATTTATGTCTTAACTTTGAACTAGTGGGTATTTTACTCAAAAATTAAATAAAAAAGATAAATATAATCTAGTTTAAACGCAATTACTTTATAGGTCGTGTTCATACCATCTCTTAAGAAATTATTTGGTTGTAAAATAGGGTACTAGTATCCCATAAAAAGAACTTCAACTTAATTAAATTGTGCTCGTACCTTCCCTTGAAGAAACTTCAACTCAATTAGGTTGTGCTCGTACCATCCCTTAAAAACCTATGTCATGCTCGATTTTGTTACTACAACAAAATCCATGTTGGTGATGTCATCAAATTAAGTTGCATCTACCGTCTTTGATATATTCCAACCGTGGTTCCTAGCTGCAGCATACAAAGAACATCTTATTAAAGGTTCAATGGGGACTAGCTCGATCGCTCAAGTCATGATTTGTTCAATATTATATAAACACAAAAGCATGGAATTAGATATATTACAAAAGAGATAATACGTAGAAGAATATAAAGGTTTAATGTAATACTAAGAGAGTGAGAGTGATACTTAGGTAAGAGATGATTCCCTAAATCTTACACATGACACCCAACCCCTATTTATAATGCGGGTGCCATATACTAATGATCCATTTGCGATCTCATTCAGTCTTTTTCTAGGGTCTGATCTTCATAGTGTCACCCTTGCTAAGGCTAGGGTTGGGTTCCTTGGTGCTACATTATTCTTACCTTATAAGGTTTTGTTCTTGGACTCTTGCTAGTAGTGCCCAGGGAAGGCTTGGTTGCTTGACATGTTACTATCATTGTCAATCGCAAGGTTATGCTTCTAGGCATGTCATCATCTTTGCCAAGCGGGCTAGGGTTTGGTTCCTTGATGTTACATCATTCTTGTCTCGCGATATTTCTTTCTTAGACTCTCACTTATCATTGCCAAGTATTAACACCTATCAATGATCCTTAACCCAAGTGGTTAAGCTGAGATACTGATCAAGACATGTAAATATATAAATGTTTTCCTAGTTGTAGATTTCCTCCTGAGGGATTGAAGGTGTGGTCCAAACTGGAAAAAGGATATATGGGCCAGATTAAAATAACGCATATCATCCGAAGCAGTGTTGTACATTTGCTCTTAAAACAGTGTTAACACCTGGCTTAAGGAAGTGGTTTTGGATTGAACCATCACACAATAACACAATTCTATTAAATCCTTTGGTTTTCATCTGGAAAACAGCTTACGTTATCAAACTTCATATATTTGACATAATTTTACGTTCGTGCTGAAATGAGTTGGTTCGTATACGGTTATTTGCATAGGGTCATGTTTGTCAAACCCACAAACACGACCCACGCCACTTTCAACACTCGGTAAAAACAGATAAAAGAAAATACCATAATGGTGAAAATATTACATAGGCTAAGATATTGCTAGTTTTCTACTTTTGTTATTGAATAAAGATATTTTAGTGTGAGGGAGGGTAGAAGAGTCATTTTCAGGTACCGACAGGATAGTGATGGAGCAGAATGTATGAAATCTTAATTTCTGAGGTTACAGCAGCAACAGCATGGTCCATGGTTATTAATGTCTGTACCCAGCCCCCTGCATGCGATTGCTGACCCTCGACTGTACCAAATCTTTCTTTCTTTCTATCTTTTTTAAATAAACAAATAAATAAATGTCTTCACACATCCCATCCCCCCATCATTCATCATACCATCATGGTATCATTTTAAAAAATATATATACTTAAACCCACCAACCATTAAAATGATAAAATAAAATCATTCCATAATTACTTAGACTTGATCTCAAAGACTTAATACTTTGAGAGCGTTTGTGGATGAGCTCCAAATTAATTGGTTTTAGAGTAGTTATCTTATGATTTTTCAAAGTGTAGGTTATGGATTCAAGTTTTACTTATGACAATATATTTCAAGTTGACCAGTGGTTTTATCATAATGGGCATTTGGGTGATGGGTTCCCCTGGAATGCTAGTGGGCTCGGGTTACCAGCGTTGTCTATGTTTGCGGGTGTTGGTGACCTTTTGTCAATGAGTTTACCTGGGTGATCTAACATATAGTATTCGTTAGCCGTTAAAAAACAACAACTTTCAGAGCGTCCAACATAGGTCAGTTTTGAGCGTGTTTAAAGAGATAGAGGACGATATGAGGATCGGCGGATGTCCAAAAATTAGTTTTGACAGTAAGAGGAGCAAAGACCTGATAACATGGAAGGTGTTTATTTGTTGCGTTATTCTACTCTAGTATTGCACGTGCTCCTAGTGTAAATAAGTTATAGAATAGCTTTTAAAACGCGTCTTATAAAGGTTGAAATCTCAACTTTTTGGATGGAGATGAGACATTTTATCATCAGAATTAAAAGTTTGATATTAGTAAAACTGTTCTGAATATGCGCCATTGAATATAACATATTATTTATTTTATAAGTAGTCAGCACATTATATAGGCAGAAGCACGTTTTCTTCTGTATACGAAAACCTGGGATCGGTGTATCATATACGTTAGTGGACCCTCCGTCTTACGTACATCGTTATCCATTCAAGTTCATATGAGTTGATGTAGATCTACTCTCTTTAATATGATATTAAATTTATGTCAACGATCAAGAAGACTAATACAGTGTTTATTTTTTAAATGTAATTGTAGTTAGTAAGAATCTTAGAATCTCATAATAAATTATCCAACTAGAGTCAAGAGATACTTTAATTCAGTTTATACATATTTACTTTATTATTTTATGTATAAACAAATAAAATAGATAAAAAAATAAAGTCAATAGGGGTAATAATATTATATCTATATTTATCTTTTTATCAGTTTAAAAAAACAAGCTCTTCATACGTAAACATAAAGTAAACACGAGATTTAAGTTTTGTATGTTTTTAACAACAGAGTTATAATTTCTTTTAACAATGGACTAGGATAAGATTAGTAGCATACTGAAAAATACTGATACCAAAAATGGGTAAAAGTGAAAACCGAATACCATATCGAATTTTTAGGTACCGAGACCAATCAGTACCGGTAACAACATTCTTTTTTCACTTTAGTAATGAAATCAATCGTATATTTTATAGATTTTTTATTACTAGCTTCTATGTATACGTATACGTATACGTATAGGTATACAAAGGGGTAGACATCAAATGAAAAGTGCAACATAGTTTTACATATACGTAACACATACGTTATGTATATGTAACTTTCTCATTCGGTATGACAATATAATGTTGCATATATGTAACACTTTTTATTTCTGTATTTATGTTTCATATATGTAATAGATGTTTAAGCACACTTTTGACATTTAAAATAAATAAAATTATAAATTATAATAGTTATGTTATTAGTTGCTTTTGTTTTATTTTTTCCCTATAACTATTGGTTTTGTTATAAGTGCTTTCGAGATGATATGTGCTCATATACACATCGGATCAAATAATATGAATAGAAACATTGGAAAGTAACATAATGGCCGTCTTTAGAATTTCACTTATTTGACCGTTTCATAATTCATGGGCACCTGATCTTGTGACATCCATTTATAATAATTTATATTGTTGTAAAAGATATTTGGTCAGTCTGTTATTTCCATTTACGACACAGATATTATATTATATTTACATTGCATTGGAAATTTGATATTTAAATAATCGAAATTAAATAAAGTGTCACGAAAATATGTTGGGGTTGTATAATGGTAGTGCTACCCCATTCTTACCATTAACATGATGTCTCCCATTATCCCACTTCTATAAATTTTGTTCCCTAGTCTTCCATTACAAGTTGTACCCTATTTGTTATTAACCGTGAATTGATTTAAATCATTTGAAATATTATGTGATAATATGTGTTTATAATAGGGTTTTGAGTTTAAATAATATTACTAGTTACTGAAACTAGTAAAAAAATATAAGTAGAATGAATCAGCTTAAACATATAAAGAATCATCTATGGTACATTTATAATGCATCAAATTCATAAGTAGTTTTGTTTAAAAAAGTAAATTCTTAATGAAATAACAAAATTATTTTATCGTAATCACACAGGTATTTTAATCATAATCTACTCTTATTAACTTTAGAATATAGAAATATGATACAATACTTATTTATATGTTTCACATATTTTAACGATCTATATAAGTTATGACGTATCCAGAAGTTTGTTTATTGGATTATTAAGTTACAATGTTCCGTTGTTTATCAACTCGATTTACAGATCTCAGTTCCACTCGGGTGTAATACTCAAATGAAATTTATCACACGGATTCATACCTTTTAACATCTCATATTTAATTTAAATACCTTATATTCTCGTTAGTAGCATCTAATAGTGAATTATCACATAAAGCATGAAAAATGAAAAAAATTAAAGATTAGATAACAAACTTTAGTTCTTTGACTCTTTTGATATTTAGAAGTCCCCGAAGAAAGAAGTGCGTAACAACAAATATGTAAACATATATCAACAAACACTTCTCTTCAATTTGCAATTTAAAATTTTAAATTTAAGGTTATCACAACTATAAACATTATTACTTTAAAATATGCAACGAATAATTAAGGGGTCTACTATATATTATATATCCAAAGAATCTACGTATTGGTAGCTAAAGCTCAAAACAAGCATGATACATACCAAAGTATTATTTCTTAAAATACTTAGAGTACCTTTAAATAGAAACCGATCATATGAACTTTACATCCAAAAGTCAAAAGATATTATGGAGTTTCAAGTAATTAATAATATTATATAATATATTAAGGTTGAATGGTTTTCTTTCGGAGTCGGACATATAATGTAAATGGAAGCCATTATTTGAATACCAGAATTTACTAAAGTTTCTTCTATGATATATATTCGGGCAAACATCGAGTTTTAAGTATTCGTGAGTAGGCCTGTTCAAATAGTTCGTAATATAAATTTCGTTTAAAAATTTTGCACGAAACCGGATGCTTTATAAACCGAATTAGTTCGGCTCGTAATAATTAATGGGCTTGTGCTAACAAATTGTAGTTTTTTAACCACAAATAATCATTTTTTATCACCATTAAAACACCAGAGTTGAAAGTGATTTTAAATTAGAAATAGCCATTCACTTTTGCAAATTGTAAAGCATTCTTTGTTAGGAAGTGATTCAAACAACAAATTCACATCTAGGAAAATAACCATTTAATAGTGAAAACTGAAATTAAAAAATATTAAGAATCACACTCGTTTGCATACATGGCTAGTAGAAATTCTTAACAATGGCCTTTGAAACCTGAAAACCAAAGCATGCATGTATTCGAGTATGAGATCGGTATGAAATTAATATTAATGGGTGTGTGATTGGTATTGGATTAAAAGGGAGCCTGCTTACCTGAAAACATATACTAGTTTACCTGGATATACTCAAAAATTCTGGTTATTTTTTATTTTTCCTTGACCCTTATCCATTTATTCAAGTAGATTCATTACGTGAAAAATTAAAATTTCTATTGAAGATACGTATTTAATAATATAATTTGTTTTGTATGATATGAATTATGAAGTATGAGCTTAGATTTTTTATATCATCATTAAATTTGCGTACTCTATGTATGTCACACATTTTATGGTGTGCTTATATGCTATTAATTTAGCAAATTTTCTAGTTGTTATAAACATAAACTTATATAAGAATTATAACGACATTATAAAAAAAAAGTTTACCTGCCAAATCTCAACAAGTATTTAGTTAACAAAACAATGATTATACTCGATACTCACATGTATTCTCAATAACCGATAGCTATTGAGTCGGGTACGAGATACAGTTATATAATCTGATATGGGACTGGGATTAACAATATTCATCCCATACTCATCCCAATGTCAACCCTAAGCCTAAACCCAACAACATTTCTCCACATATGGACTTTGAACACTCATCGCTTGGTAAGGGTATCATCTCAATACCTTGGTATTATCATCCGACTATATGTCCTTTGGTACTCGAAGTCATTTTAGTATAATTGGATTTACTTAATGCAAAATGATAAGTTAGAATAAACATTGATATGATTTAAAAGTTGTATAGTACACATTTGATCAAGGTTATTCTGACTTCGGCTCTAAGGTTGTAAGGGCAAAAACCATAGATCATGAGGGGTTCAAAGGGGGCACCAACCCTGGTGTTGGGGTCAAGGGGGCACGACCCACCAAAGATCAAGCTAATTAGTTGCTTGGAAGTTAATTCATATCTGTCTGGTTGATGGAAATTGCTTGAACATGATGATTATATCAAACTGATAACTAGTAGCAGATCCATAGAAGATCAGTGGCGGCCAGTCTTTAATAGGAATTGAGCTCAGCTGCGCGCTTCATTAAGAGCTGGCAGTTAAGCACTAATTGGCGCTAGCATTGGAAACTTGAAAATGATTACACGATTTAAAAAGCAATCCAAGTTACAGGAAATCTAAAATTTACAATTCTCATTCTCTCAATGTAACTAGCTATTACGATAATGAGTAGGTGTTGGTGGAAAAGAAGAAACTATAAGATTTCTTTGAGTGAGGTTTGAACTTCTATCATTAATTAGGGAACGAGGTTAACTACTCTTCCACATATAGGCTTTGATGTTTTTCTCCAGTAAACTTTTACAACCTACGAGGTCAACTGACATTCAATACAATCTTCACTTGACAAATCGATGTTCAATTTTCTTGAATTGTCCAGACACGAACGATTGAGTCATCCATCAGCTTTTATTATTCTATGTAGGGGTAAACATGGTCGGTTTGGTTCGGTTTTAGCCTAAAACCAAAACCAAAAACCGATATTTCGGTTTTTAGGTTTTTTAAACCGTTGTCTCGGTTTTTTCGGTTTTGGTTTTCGGTTTTCACTTCGGTTTCGGTTTGGTTTTGGTTTTGGTTTTGGTTTTTTTGGTTTTGCTTTTTGGGCTTCAAGTTTTTTTCTAAAAAAAGTTAGTCTAAAATATTTAATTTAAGGTAGAAGCTTTGGGTTTACATCATTTATTAATCTTTAAACATAATCTTTATATTCTTATAAATTACTTGGTATTAAAATTAATTGCAATTTATAAAATACAATAACAAAACACAACAATCTACCAAACAAAAAAGTTTAAAAATTATTTTCGAAACCTAAATATTCAATCTATTCTAGATAGCTTAAGTTAAATAAGTAATTCATAAGCTATTCATGTTTATTAGTATATGAATATACCTCTAAATTTACAAGTTCGGTTTTATGGTTTCGGTTCGGTTTTTTCAGTTTCTGTAAAAAGCCAAACCGAAACCAAACCTAAAAAATCGGTTTTTAAAACACCATCAAACCAAACCGTCGGTTTCTTATTGGTTTCGGGTTTTTTGGTTTGGTTGCGCCGGTTATTTCGGTTTCGTTTCGGTTATTTCGGTTTCTTGCACACCCCTAATTCTATGATTTCTCCTTCAAAATTTTCAGCTTTTGGCGCCATGATATACGGTTGGATCGTGCATTGATAACGTGTCTATCAATTTTCAAGTTTTTTGGCTTTGACTTGTTGGAGTGCCTTGTATTTCGGTAGATTCACCACAGGACTGTATATTATTTTGAAGAAATTCTTGTAGATGATATGAAAAATGTAGGATATACCCTTACTAATAATTGAATTTTGCATTTGTATCTCCATCAAAATAAAAAGTGTGTTATACAATATATCATAAAATATATATTAAAATTTAAGCATTGCATTTTGGTATCTTGTTATCTTATATCAAAGATTTAATTCTTATATAAGTGAGACCGTAATTTGCGGTTCAAATGGAAGTATTAGCAAATTAAAGGCAACAAATTTTATAAATTTAAAAGCCCAATGAGTTATATCAGCCCAGTGAGTGATATCAGCCCATTGAGTCAATGAGTTTTGACCCGTCGTCTCTGGTGACCTTAATAATCTGGTCTAATAGTTTTACAGTAACAACGAGAAAGTTAGGTGCTGTTTGTTTTTTCTGCAGCAAAATGTTTGCAGTATGCGGATCACATCTGCAGATATCTGCAAGAGAAGAGGTGGACTAAACGTCTGAAGTCTGCAAGAAAAAGACTATTTTTTTTAAACTGCTAGTTCAATAATTCATCAATCACACCAACATCATCAAACAAATCAGTTCACCAAAACATTCAATAACACCATCTGAACAGCAAATTGTAATACAAACTTAACATATCTAAACACCAGCATCATCAAACAAAAACTTACCCTCAAGGGGGCGGCGGCCGGCGGAGATGAGGGGGAAGTATACGGCGGTAGTGGCAGACCTGTACGAGGGAGGGAGGGAGGGAGGCGATGTCGTCGCGAGGAGGGTGGCGGAGGAGCGGTGACAGAGGAGCGGTGGCAGAGGGCGGCGACGACGTTGGTGGCGGATAGGAGGTGGGTTGGTGGCAGAGAGGAGGTGAGAAATTGATCAAGAGTTTCCACTTGAGGGTTATAAACTGGTTAGGGTAGAATGAGAAAATAGAAGAGGTTAGAAGTGGCTAGAAGTGACTGATCCACATATGCACCAAGAAGACTACGAGCAGACGTGTTTTAATGAAACGTCTTCGAAAAATCAAACAGTCTGCAGACCTTAACGTCTGCGCGTGGCCTGCGCGGCGCAGACAAAAGAGTTCAGTAAGTGTTTTTCAGAAAAAACAAACACTCCTTTAATCTTTTTAAATCGAATTTATTAATGCTGTTATACGAATAAAATGTAGAAAATTAACTATAATAAATTTAATCGAACACGAAGACTTAAATGAACCAATTTTCTTTTCGTCTTCGTTCATCAAAACCTGACGTTTCTTAGTTTGTTGATGTTCGTTTGTTAATATTTTTAGTGATGGTTTACAAACACAAATGACCATAAACAACATGAAGATTTAACGAAGTAACAAACGTAAATAAATGAACTTTAATGAAAGTTTCTGAACACAAATAAATAAACATAACATGTGTTTATGATCGTAGATTTAACTAAGGAAACAAAATTTGTTATTCATGTTTGTTTTTTTATCAAATAAACAAACATAATAAAAAAAAAGGTCAAGCAATTCACGAAGGATTCACCATACCGTTATATCTTTGGAGATACAAATATGTGGTCAATGAATTTAGTGGTCAAAAGTCAAAACCCATGTACAGTGGTGTACAGACGTATTACCAACGCAAATGGTTTTGTATGTTCTAGAATCTCATAAACCCTAGCTTCTTAAACTCTTTCATCTTCGCAAAATATCTCGTCAAAAATGGAGAAATCTGAAGCTGTTTGCGGACAAGAAGCATTGGAATTGCTCAATTGCGTCACCAGTTCTTCTTTCGATCAAGACAAATGCATTACTCTGTTGAATGCCCTACGCAAATGCGTTTTAGAAAAGGTAAAATCGTTCTCCCCTTTCTGTTTTCGCTACAGAAATTCCGTTTTGATTACAAATTGTTTTGCCTAATTTCATTATTTCTAGCTGTTTAGATAAGATCTCTCGAGCTTGATGCGAAATTTTGTTGTATTTCAGTTATTTATGCGTGAACATTGAAGCCCTGAATCATTAGATTATTTATTTATTTTTTTTATAATAATACGTTAGTTCGATCAGCGTTGGGCAGAGATGCATAATGTGTTTCATTATGTAGATTGAAAATTGTTGATTTGGAATTTGATTAGCACACTTGACTGAGTGCACAGATATGAAAGGGGAAATATGTTAAGCAAATATTATTTTTTTTGTTGGTATTGTTCTTTGATTTTAAGTTGAATTTATGTGGTTTATTTCTAGAAAGCATGAGATCAATTGTAATTATAGTTGTACATCAGCAAAATGATAAGTATGTATTGCCATTGTTTGCATTGTTAGACAATTGGCACAGTAACAATTGGTAAAAACACACTCACATAAATTTATTAAGTAGAACAAATGAAATACTTTTTGGTACACTTTGTATCTTATTCCTACTATCTATTTATAAAAAAGAAAATAACTCCTAATCATAATAAAAGAGAATAATAACTGATAGCTTAAATCAAGCATTGCTTGATTTATACTTTGACTGCTTTATTATATTTGATTGCCTAATTATTAAATTATTAATTCCAAAAATAGATTTTGGATAGATCCAGTTTCTGACCCATGACCCATTTAATAAACTTTTGACCCGTGAACATTTTAACCCACAAACATGATTAGAACCATCATTCACCCCTCTAATCATGGTTTGTGCACTTCATTGTTCATAGCAACGTTGGTTCGTCATCCATATATTGTGCTAAGGTAGCCTCCTCTTTTTTCTCCCACTTTGGACATTCATTTAGAAAATGTCCAAGCTCACCACACTTGTAGCATCTAACGTGGCTTTTATTCCGTTGGAACCGTTCACCACCTTGACCTTTTCCGGGACCCCGACCTCTTCCTCGGCCACTCCCAAAGTCATCCCGGTTTGAACTTCCATAACCACATTGCTCACATCCATGCATTTTGTCTTTCTCCCTTTTAGAAAGGATTAACCTCCCTTGAGTTTCTTCTTCTTTGTTGTGTCCTTTAATGCGTTCTTCATAGGCCCTCAACCTTCCAACAGCTTCATCAAACGACATCTTGTCAAGATCAAAGCATTGCTCTATTGAGGCTACGATTTGAAAGAATGACTTGGGCATAACATCGAGCAACCGTCTCACCAAAACCTTCTCTTCAACGTCTGACTCTAGACTCCTTGCTTTTGAGGCTAGCCCACTCAGTTTGCTTGCAAAAGCATCTACCAAGTCATCCTCCTTCACGTGCAAGCTTTCGATTTCCTTCCTCAATGTTGAAAGCCTAGCCGTTCTTACTCGATCCACCCCCAAAAATCTTGTTTTCAACCCTTCTCAAACTTGTTTTGCATCCGTATGAGATGCCATTTGTAAAACAAGCTCTTCCGGGATGGCTTGAAACAAGAAGGCAAGAGCCATCTTGGACTTTTTTGGATCAACATTAGTACCTCTTGGTGGTTCTATGGCCTCCCATATTCCATTTGCATCCATAATGGCCTTCAATTTAATTGCCCACATCGGATAGTTTGTAGATGTTAAAATCAAACACTGATAGGATATCGAACCTCCTTCCTTTGCTGGTATCATTGCAATTTTTTTCTGTTTTGGACAGCCCCAACCCTTGTAGATCAAACCCTAATCCAACAGCCTTCTTCCACCGACCAAGAAAACAAAGCCACCTGCTTTTGCTGTTTTCTTTCACCCGCCAAACAAGACTGGATCCAAAGGCTTCTTCTCGTCTATTTCTTTTGCACTTCTGGTCGGAATTCCCTGCCAAAAGAACAAGCCTAACCTGGCTATTCCGTTCTTTTCCCAGGCAACGAAGAAGAACAGGGTCTGGTTACTGATCGATGGGATTAGGGCTGTGATTTAATTCTGATCAGGGGCTGGTCAAAATTGAATCAAGCTATTGTTCCATTATTCAACCTTTTGGTGTAGTGACTTGTCTTTCCCTGTCACAGGTTTTCGATCTCGCACCGCTCTGATACCAATTGTTAGACAATTGGCACAATAACAGTTGATAAAAACACACTCACATAATTTTATTAAGTAGAACAAAGGAAATACTTTTTGGTACATTTTGTATCTTATTCCTACCATCTATTTATAAGGAAGAAAATAACTCCTAATCATAAAAGAGAATAATAACTGATAGCTTAAATCAAGCGTTGCTTGATTTATGCTTTGACTGTTTTATTATATTTGATTGCCTAATTATTAAATTATTAATTCCAAAAATAGATTTTGGATGGATCCAGTTTCTGACCCATGACCCATTTAATCAACTTTTGACCCGTGAACATTTTAACCCACAAACATGATTAGAACCATCATGCATCAAGCGGTTGATTGTTTCAAGACTGGGAACTAGAATGATGGTGATTATTTGGTAACCCTAATCACAATTACTGAATCGACAAATAATGATCGGCTATCAGTTTTCCCTAGGGTTTCATCATTGAAATGATACATACTGAAAGTGATTGCACTAGGCACGCTTTCAACATTCATCTATGGAAGCTCAGAAAAGCGATGCCATCTCAAGACCATTCTCTTAACCATTTCATTAATCAATCTAGTTTTTCATATTGCTTAGTAGCAGTGCAAAACTATGTTGTTACTTGTTACTTTATGAGTGATATAACTTCAGATGTGGTTAAGCTTCTGCAATGCTGATAACCTTTAGTATCACTATGTTTTAGATAGCCTAGGTCAAATGAGCTACTTCCAATCTGTTTTTTGTTCAAGGAATGCTTCTATAATTGAGATTATTTAAGAGCTTGGTAATAGTTAATGTTCTCCATGTTTTTAGCATATGTTGATTAAGTGAATCAATGATCTATAGTTCTTTTCTGTACAACTATCTTTCTCCCTATATTTTTTCACATAATTACCATTTTTCCTTACTTGTGTATATAGCCTTATTGTCGTGTGATAATATTTAATGTTTGTTATCTACCAGAGTGCCATTCCCCTTTACCTCATGTATCTTTCATCTGTATTGTACAGAAAGTGAAGAAGTTCTCACTGGCGGAGGAGAAACCAGTAAAAATTCAGGACACAGGTAACAAACAGGGCTGACATTTTGTCTTTAACTAGACATTAATTGCAATTATAAGATAAATGATTTAAGCATTTTTATTCAAGATGTAGATCAACATATAACCTGAGTTACAAATGAGAAATTGTATCCTTGTTTTTTGCTATACATGTTTGAAATTATTATATTGCAAGCATTTCTTTCTACGATAAGTTATGATTCATAACAAAACTTGATTAGACTACTTCGCTAATGATTGTCAAACTAATAAAGAGAGATGATTACAATATTAACTTAGAAGGCTAAAGAGGGAATCTAGGCTGTGGATGATGTATGCGAATTCCAAAGCCAAAAACATTAAGAAGTATGCTATTCCCTGGTCGATTGATGTCCCTGAACCGTGACACCCACTAAAAAAACTAGAAAAACCATCCATGGAAAGTGCAAAAACAAAAAGAACTTGTCTTGTGTAAGTAAGAGATTGCCTGTATGTTGTGTGTACATTAATAAGTCCTGTTAAGTAGACAAAACATCAAGAAAGATGGGCACATGAAGTATGCATGCATGTTAATGCAATATGTGCGGGCAAAACATCAAACACTCTTGGTGTAACATGATCTTGAGCAACTGCTAATCTCATATGAAAATATTTTTACAAATCATAAAGGATTATCATGTAGGGATGATAATGGGTCGGGTTTGGGATGGGTTTTGGTATCCCAGTCCCATCCCTGATTGTAGAACCGTGTCCCATCCCATTTGGGGACCCAGTTACTCATTAACCGTCATATTATCTTGTGTTCACCTTCACTTGAGCTTTTGCTGGTTATTGCTGCATTGTTTGGCATTGTTATGTGAATGTGACTGTTGAAAAAACCATTATTGGGGAGTATATATTTCTTCTCTTGGATATAGCTTCTGGTTAAGACTTGCTATATAGGCAAATTGATGGGTATCCTATAAACATGTATAAAATGTGTCTTATTAGCAGGCTACTGTGGTGTAGAAATATATATATATTTTTTATAAATCATCTTTCATTCTTGCATTAGATATTTAATTAATACGGATTACAAGATATTTTAAGGGGAGTCTTGAATCAATTTACTGTATGCTTGTTTATTGAAAAATTAGTTAGTCGAAATGTCATGGTTTTTATTATTTCTAAAATATTCGCAAACTAAATAGCAAAACCAAAAAAAGAGGAAAATCGAACTACTGTCTGTTTATAGTTAGATCCTAATTGATTGGAATCTAACTGGTTTATATTAATGCTATTGGATGGATGTATATGCATTTCATAGATATATTAATTACCCTAAAGTTCAATTAATAAAGGGTAAAACGCATATGAGGGTTGAGTTTGACCTCTGTGAACATGAAGAATCCTCTCCACATACTTCTCTGGGTTTCACTTCAACAAAGGTAATGAATAGCACTACCATAGTAGCAGCTATTATTGAACTTCCCGATTCCAAATTTCGATGGGTTTGAGGTTCAAATCATTTCATAAAATCATAGAAATACCACTGTGGTTATAAGCAGACAAATGTTGTAGCAAAAGGCGCAATCTATAGTTATCATACATCTATTTGCTTAAATATTGCAGCGTAAGTATAGCAAAAGGCGCAATGTTACATGACCAACTAGATCCAATTTCCTTTCATGGAGCTGCTCAATAGTGTAGCAAATTGCTGACTCGTGTATGACAATGAACAAGAGAACCCTGTCTCTTTGCTCGCATACAATGGAACCAAGCGAGAGGGGTTTCTATCTCTCCTTTACATCTCTTTCTCCTAAATTGACCAGTTGATTTTATAGCCAGAAAATATGTATCCTGTCTACACATTGATCCTTGTGATTAAGCATTTTAATTGTAACATTTATGCTATTCGTGAATCATAATTTGAAAGTTAAACCTCGATCATAATTTCTAGGCATTTGGTTACATATTGTGAACTAGGTCAAACACATATCATTGCAACAAGAGTGCTAGAATCCCGAATCGAAATTTGTGTTAGCATGTCGCGAGCACACAAGTTCATTTACCTTTCCGGCCTTGTTTGTTAGCGTCGGTGCTTGCCAAGCGTCATAGCTTCTTATGATCTCATTTCTACTTTCTTCATCTACCTATGTGAGAATTTTCATTTATTTCCTCTCAAGTTTCATTTAAACATCATACTTGAAGTAATGATATCTGATCCATCTTAACACTAATCTTTAACTATCTTAACTCTTATAAAAAGGAATACAAACCCACCCATAAATCATCAATTAGTTATACTACACGTAAATATGTTTAATATATATTAATTTGTGTCAAAAGTTAAAAAAAAATCATTTAAACTAGACACTAGTTTTCCTGCACACCTTCAGGATTCTATCTTTGAACCCTTCACGTTTAGGTCATCCGCAGTGAAACGTGATAGGGTGTCACATTAGTTCCTATCATAACTGAACACCACGCTTGAATGGGTGATGGGTCCTTCTCTGACCACTGCCACAGGCGTGATGCAATGATTTTGTTTTTCGCTTTTTATTTTTCGTTTTTTTGTTTTATTTTGACCACCAACCACACACCATACCTTATCATCTTTTATTAAACACCACATTTACACCAATTCCACTATACTCCTTAGTGAACGTAGAGTGATAATACTCACCAACTACGTGACAATACTTTTTATCATTATTACTAACTCATTACAAATATAAAATCACTGTTACTGCCTTACTAAGAAGATAGTTTGATAGCTTAGCAAAATCAAACAATAATAGCATTATTTTAATCCTAAAATAGAAAACTATTCAGATTTACATATCCTAATATAATATTTTTATTAAAAATATATAGAGTAGAAGCCTTACTATCACATATATGTTATATCATAACTAATTTTGAGTTCTCTAAGAATTAGATAATACTCACTGCCTACGTGACAACACTTTTTATCGCTATCACTAACTCATTACAAATATAAAATCACGTTATTGCCTTACTAAGAAGATAGTTTGAGAGCTCAGCAAAATCAAACATTAATAGCATTATTTTAATCCTAAAATAGAAAACTCAGATTTAAATATCCTAATATAATATTTTTATTAAAAATATATAGAGTAGAAGCCTTACTATCACATATATGTTATATCATAACTAATTTTGAGTTCTCTAAGAATTAAGAACGTTTAATATCTAGAAGATTTTACATTTAGTAAAAGACATAACCAGGAGAATTAAAAGAGAGGATCCTTTTCGCAATTCTCAAACTTTATACCACCTCAGAGATCTAAGAAGATTTATAATATTTTCTTTATCCTTATTTTTATAATTTAGTTAAAAAAACATATTTGTTCTTTAAATTTGTTTAATATTAAAATACTTTCACATCTCATTCTTCATATCTATTCCTATTTTAATTAAATAATATTATATTTACTTAAAATAATGTTTTTTCCTTTTTTTTACTCACGCACACTAATAAATAACATAGGGAATATAAATAAGGATGAAATAGTAAATCCCTATATTTAAGGAATCTCTATTTTTTCCCTCAAAATTTAGGATTGAAGTTTCGGGATAAGAAAGCTAATGTAAAAGATATTAGAGCATTGACATCGGCATCACCATTTATATCCTTATTTCTAAATTATATGAGAAAAATAAAAAATTATGTAATTTTACACCAACATAAGGTTCTTCATCCCCATCTTCATCTCCTATAATTTGAATGAAAACCATAATGATTTTCCAAATTTAAGGATCACCATCCATCCCTAAATTTATTATTTTATATTTTTTAATAAATGATTATGAGCGTAAGACAGAGAAAAAATAAAAAAAATAAATAATTAAATATTATTTAATTAAAATAAGAAAATATATGAGAAAGCTAATGTGAAAGCCTTTTAAAAAATGAACAAAATTTTTAGGGATGATATTTTCTTGTTGATTATTGGGGATAGCTAATATGAATGTTCTAAGAGCATTCATATTCATAGTAGGTAAGTAAGTCTTATATATTATGAGGGATGGTTGTGATTGGTTGTGAGTGAAGAAGAGAGAAAATTTATGGGAATTGTATTATGATTCCTCATATTTAGAAAAGCACGGTACAACCCCCATAATTTTTTAATATTTTCAAAAGTATTGTAAGTGGATGAGAGATAAGAGATAATGATAAAGATATAAAAAAATATTCTTTAACTGAAAGAAAGAGTAAAAACAATAATGTTTTTTATGTAAATATGAGGATGAGGATGGAAAAGGTAGTGTGACTCCTCTAAGACATAGCATGTATATTCTTTAAATTTTAAGAGTGTAGATGTGGATAGGGATTCTAATATGAGTGCTCTAAAGCAATTCTCAAACTTCCAACCTACTTCCATACCAAAAGAAAGGAGTTCTTCCTTCAGCCTCGCCAACCTGCTTTCCAAAAGAAAAGGGTTATGTTCTCGTCATCGCGAGCCTCTCCAACCTACATGGATATTTGATCAAAAGCTAAAAGTAATGCTAAAGAGGAACCGACCTTACTTTTATTTTTATGTTTATTAGTAATTTTTTTCCAAACAGTAAATATTCTCAACTCTTACTCCTAAACTATTTCAAACTATTTTATAATATATCCAGATTCGAACATAGGTGTTAAGATATGAAAATGATAAAGCTATCGAAAACAATTGAATAAAACATCAAAACTAATCCTGCTTAACAAGTCCAATATGCTGTTGAAGTCTCCTGTCAAAGACTTCAGCTGCTGATTTTGGGTCTTATATTGCTTCTACTGATCAGTAGTCTGTCTAATGATAAGCAGTGTCTGAAGACAAAAAGATCTTTGTTGAAGAGAATATGCAACTACTGAATATTTGCAATCTGATTTCTTGGTTGTTTTGTATAAATCTTTGTATTTAATAGTATTACATATTCGTAATATATCATAATATGTAAGATCAATGATTGTAGTATGCCATTGATCCTAAACCTAAAATAGAAGATAAATATTAATTATAGTGTTTAACTATTATAGTATAAATAACTTACATTTGTCTAGTTTAGAGGTTAGTCATTATGCCCACTTATTTTGCAGTTACACTCTTGTAATAGATATTATGCATCTAATAGCTGTTGATTTACAGATCGTCTTGTTTCATTTGATGCAACACCAAAACCTTGCGTGTAAGAGACAAGAGGTTCTACCGAGTGAGTTTGTCCCACATTAGACCTTACTTTTAATTCAACACCTAATTATTCGTAGACTCAATTTTTAAGAAAAACAATTAAGCATTTTCTTTTACTTTTTCTTTTTCTTTTTTTCTTTTCTTTTTTTAAAAAGAATTTGAGGATATCAAACAAGTTCATAATATCTTGTTTTAACGTATTACATATTAGTATATTTAATATTCGGATTTCTCCCTAATATCTTCTTTTTTGTCAAAAGACTTTGCAATAATGCCAATAACTAGAAATTTTACTTGAAAAAAAAATGCCTAGTGTGAGATTCCCCATCTCTAGATATTATAGCAAAAACCTTCTTTTGACCAATTGAAGAGAATCTTTGAATCAAATATACATCATAAAGACCTATAATAATTGGCAATAAAATCCGAGACATGTTTAGATTCTTGGCATGTACGTGATGATAATTTAACTTGTGCGTCAAATTGTTTTCTCGTAGAATTCTTTTATGTCTTTATGATAAACTAAAGGGGTAACTTTGTAGAATAGCAACCATGTTTTAAAATTGTTCTAATTAGATTACTCATAATTTTTTTGTTCAAATCAGGTCACTAAAGTTTATTTGATGCTTCAATCCTATGTATTTTACCGGTAAAAAACTTAAAAAACTTAAGTTTGGGTGGGTGATGGTGATCAAAGATGATGGGGCGGAGATGGAGGGGTCACAAGTGATGGAGTCGAAGGTGATGGGGAGGTTTTGGGTGGGTTATAGATGAGGGGGCTGGGATTTGGGTGGGTCGCAGATGTTTGGGGCGGCGATGGTGGAGGGACAACAATGATGGTGTGGTCGGAATTTGTCAAAGGTGGAGGGAGAGGGGTCTTCGAAGGTGGAGCTGTGGTGGAGAAGGGTGGACGATGGTACAGGTAGAGGGAGATGGTTAAAAAAACAATTACCTGCTAATCAGATTAATTACATATGATTAAAACACCAAATCAAAGTTAAATGACCTGATTGAAATAGTTAGAAAAATGAGTTACCTGATTAGAACACTATTAAAACTTTGTTACTATTTTGTGAAGTTTTTCCTAAACTAAAATAGCAAAGTACCACTTTGATTAACATAATTAATTTTGTAATGTAAATTGTAAACAACAAAACCACTTTTTTTATTTATTGTAAGTTCTTTTTTACTCTTGAAATACAACCACACCAAATAAACTTTTAACTATAACAAAACTACTAGTAGAAAATGAGAAAAATAAGACACAAACATGATAAACCTTCGATTACCATCCCATAACCACCGATCAGCCATTAAGCAAAACCACAGCTTCAATGTCTCTCTAGTAATCGCCCACTGTACAATCACCACCACGTCGCCAGTGTCCACCAAGCACAACCACATCGTCAATGTTTGCCTCACCGGTGGCAGTACTACATCAACATCATCTCCGACCTGTATAGAGAACACTCTCCGAACAAAAGGATGGTTAGGTTTCTAGTCATTTATATGTGTTGGTTTCTCTCTCTAAATGTTATTTGGGAACACTGAACAGACATGAGGTATTAATTGCTTTTGCAATTAATGAATTGATTTCTAATTTCTCTCTGTCCTCACATTTAAATTCTTATATTTTTTTTGCAAAGAATTATATATTATTTAATGGTTTCTTAAAGTAATAATGTTTTTTTACTTTATCAACGTGCGGCCCTCAATTTCTAGTTACCTTTATCAAAGTTTGCTTCCAGAGAGTTGATAGAGATTGCTTCCATAGAATCCCAGCTCTAATACTTGAGATACAACAAAAGCTAATTTCAAATATTCAACTCTATAAAAGTTCCTATGTTATAGAACTTAAGATCCAAGATAACACAATAGAATTACAACTCTCATTATTTCATCAACATATCATTATCTACAAGTCTTTCACAAGTAAAATTTGCAAAACCCAACTTATTTTTAACTTCAAGTCTAATTCTATAGCATTTGACCAAACAAATTAATTTTCTATACAATTAGTTTTTCATTTATAAAGGAAACATTAATAGCATCACTAAGTACACAAGATCACCTAAATCAACCATACTAGTTAAAGTGCCAGAACCACCCTTAGTGACATGATTATTAACAATATCAGCCATAGATATACATGGTACACTAAAGCAATAGTAAGACCTAATAGACATGATAGTTAACGGTACAACCCAAGACTGATAATGTTATAGAAAAAGTAGAATTGATTGAGGTATTGCATCACTAAGCTAATCACCTAAAGTAGCAGTATTCACCAAGGCAAATGTACTTTGAAGAACAAACATGAAAACCTCATGAAATGTAGGTTTGACTAAAAAGAAAAAGCTGATTACAAATTTTATAACAGGGACAAATCACAGGAAATAAGAGCAGTAGCTCAAAGGCATAATAAAATAGCAAAAAGCATAAGAAGTTACTAAGTATGCTTGCTAATCATCTATATCATCATTATCTTCATCATCTGAAGCCACTTTTTGCTTTTTCCATTTGTAGGCTTGCTCCAAGATCTTCAGATTGGATGCTTGTGATTCTTCTGGGAATAGATAATCTATGTACTCCTCATACCTGTAATGAATAATATTATGTAAGCATTATGATCGTTCCAAAAATGTATGTTCAAAGCATCTTTACAGTAGAGCAAAAATGACCAATGCCATCAGTGACGATTATAACATATTTATCTATTAAAGCACTAGATTAATAGCAAAACAATGTTCATACAATTAACTTTCATAAGGAAAAAGAGTGTAAACAGACAGTCTTATTTAAGCTACACCACCATAAGCCTGTTCTAGATGTGTGCTTTACTGGACACGAGTTTTTGCAACATGTGGCAATTTTGATCCATTTAATTAAGAATGAGCCCATTCTGGTAGTGTTTTATCCCAAACGGGCAAAAAATTGTTGAGTTAAAAGGGAAACATTTCAAATGGGTTGAATACAGTTGAAAGTCTCCCAACATCTATTTCTAGTGCACATAACCTCCTAAAGTGTTGTACTCATGATTATTATACTACTATTGTAATAATATTGTTGTAATCATAGTTAATGCATCATTTATTTAAAAGAATGGATAAAATAGAGATGTTTAAAGATCAACCCAACCTGTCTTCAGCCCTCGTACTAATATATGACATGTCATATGGAAAAAGAGAACACAACAATGAGTTTATTGACATACCCAGCAGGACCATCATCTATTTCAATCTGTCTTCTCTTCTTCAACTTCTTGGGCAGTTTCACACGCACCAAGTCAATGTCACCTAAGTCACCGAAATTGCTCTCCATATTTAACCATTCTTCCAATAGCATGGCCCTCTCTTCTTTAAGCTCAGGGGCTGATGTTCTATAGTAGCTTATAGCATTTTCAAACACTCCTGATCACAAAGTAAATAAACACATATTCAAATCATAATTTTGAACAACTAACTAGGTTAATAATAAAAAATGGCAAGTGTGAGTAACAAGATTAGATGATTACTTCTAGCACGTTGAATGCAAAGTTTCTTTTGCTCCAGAAGGACATTTTCGGGTAGCTCTTCATGTTGTTCTGCTTCTTCAATGGCAGATGCTTCAAACTTTGCATAGCTGATCCACACCTTTAAATGCTTTGTGCGGTCCAAAAGCCTCTCATATAGTTGTCTTGTTCTTTCAAATTCACCTTCTGCTATCTCAAAGTCAATGTATGCCTGCAAAGTGCAAAAGTTAAATTTAATAACTATAATGTTTGACAGTGATCTGTCTTCTCATTTATTTTCATTATTTAGCTTGGAGAGCCTCAATGTCCAACATCAAATTTCATCATATTTGTGGCCAACGTTACTCAAGAATCATCAGCAAGTAATCAATGCGCATAACATTAGAGATGGCAATTTCAATCCATTAATTATTCAGTTATCTCTAGTGGGTCAAATGGGTTAAAGTAATAGATTTAACTGAAAAATAAAAAACTCAGGTAACAAAGGTTGAAAGTCATCTGAATCGTATTCAAATTCATACAGTCCTTGATCACTTATTTAACACAAGCTGGATTATTTTTGTAATAATATAGATTTTGGAATCATACAAAAACAAACTATATTTGCACAAACCCAATTTCACAGATTATCCAACCCACCAACTTGCCAATTTAGCCACCTCCACCCTAAAAGGAAGTCTAGAAACAAACTGACTGTAGAAAGACTTGCCAGCATTTAAGCAAACACCAGATGTTGTAAACAAAGAATGCATACAGTTCATCAAAGTAAAGGAGATGTAGGTAAAAAAAAATGCTAAGATGGAGATATCATATCACGCTGCATATTGTCTCTACTCAAGTAGCCTAAAATAAACAGACCATAGTTTTATGCTTGAAGATGCTAGCTTAAAACTTAAAAATATTAAAATATTTCAACTAGTTGCTATATACCAGCAACAAAGGTTAATAACCTGTTCCTTTTAAGAAAATCAAGATTTTGCTAGTATGCTCATTAAAATTTAAAACAATCAGGAATTTCTTTCTAAAAGAACAGAGATAAAAGGTTTGAAACTCTAAATGCAAAGTCAAAACAAGACCAGTGTATTTTGATTTAAATTTAACGTTTAGGTGACTTTGCTATTAAAACCATATAAAGGTACCTTAACCAAAATATATTTTATGACCTAAGGCCCAAGGGTACAATTGTGGTATGTACCTTCCACAACAACTCAGGCATGTCCAGTGCAGGTTGTGCAATTGCAAGCTCAAAAATGGCTCGTGCCCGCTCTGTTTCACTCAAAGATCTTTCCAATTCAGCATACTTGCTCCAAGCATAGCAATTTTCAAGTGACCATTCCAGATATTTTTCGTATAGCTTGCGACAACGATCTATGTTACCAAGCTGCAGCTCAATCTCAATGTACTTCTTAAAAATCTGTTTGTTCATTTATATAAAACAAGGTCAAACCAAGAACATGCAGGAAAAACAAATTGATAAGAGTAAGAAACTCAAATTTTCATACTGTACCTTATCTTTAGGAGCAATTCCAATTGCATTTCCAAGTATGGAACGTGCACCCGAAAGATTTAACTGTCTGATTTCAAACTGAGCAGCCAATAACCAAATCTTTGCAAACGAGAATTTCTTGTGTGGAATCAATTTTAAACACTCACTATAAACATCCTTAGTTCTAGACATATCTTGTGCCTCAAGTTCTTCATACAGAGCATAATTAATCCATAAATAAATGTATCTTTGCCAATATCTTTTCTCATCAGCAGGAGGAACATTAGCAATTGCTCTCTCATAAACCTCTCGAATCCTCGATTTGTTCCCCACACTCTCCTCAAGTCTAATATAGTCAAACCATGAGTCATAATTTAGAGGGTTTTTTCTAACTTCTTCCTCATACTGAAACCTTCTTTTCCCAACTATTGCATCTTCAATGCCCTCTCTATCACCATACTGTTTCTCAAAAGCAACAAACTTTCTGTATAAATCCTCCGCCCGTCCCTTTGGTATATGGTCTAGAGCAAATTTATAAATACATCTTGCTCTCTCAGTTTCTTTACATTTTTCTTCAAATTCAGCAAAGGCAACGAATAAAGTCTCTGCTTCTTCGTCATCTGCCAGCTTATCAACAGCCCTTTCATAACAATTTCTGGCTCTACTGATCTCCCCATTCTTCATCTCAAATTTGGCATAGCGAATCCAAGCACCAACTTTAGGTATGCACTGAACAAATCTCTCATAGATGGCTCTCGCTCGCTCAATCTCATTGTATCGAAACTCAAATTTTATATATGAAAGCCATGCTTGTTGGTCAGGCTCCCAACTCATCCATCTTTCGAATATTTGTCTGGCACCTACAAAAATGTTATTGACGTGTGTAAATATGGATTATAGGCATAAGATTATATAAAAAAAAAAAGCTAAATGAAAAAAGCAACCTACTTGACGTCCTAATCCTATTGACATATCTAACAAATGTAAAAGCAACATTTCCAAGATATGCTACTATCAAAGTAGTCCTTATCTTCAGTTAAGCTAGCCTTCTAGTAGAATACAAAAAAAGAATGTTTCCTAATTGTGCATAGATTGCTACAATATTTCTCTTTCTTAAGTAACCTCCCCCCACTAAATACTCCTATTGGACGAACAAAGTTGTGCTACATAAACCAACACAATTCAGGAAGAATGTAAAGCCACTTTTACATGTAACCATGTGGTATTTAAATATCCCTACAACAAACTTTTGCTATCAATCTTGTTAACTTACAATTTATCATCTTTATCCAGACGAAAGAACTCATACATGATTACAACTTGTTAAGTTACAATAAAGCCTTCTTAAGCCACTTACTAGCTTAAGTAACCGATTTTAAGCAGGCAACTCACATTCCACTTATCATTTAAAACAACATGAAATAATGTTAAAACAATACATGGCTGATACGTTGATGGTAAATCAGCACTTAATACTTGGCTAAATGAGACGAAATACGATTACAACAAACCTAGTGGTAAATAGCAAGCAACTTCTTAAGCATGGTATTTGCAAGATGTGTCCTTTCATACTTCAATTAGTAACATTCACCAGCTATCTCAAAAAAGACACATAAAATAAGCTTGTGTTTGATAAACTAACATTCAAACTTAAATCAACTTCAATCTATCTATCTTTTCATAAGCCAAACACCTAACATAACCAGAATTTAATACGATAACACCGCGTAAAACCATAACAACTCTTGACATACCTGCAACATTCCCAAGCATCTCCTCCATATGAATATACTTATACCACAACTGATCCACTCTGGGCAACAAAGTAACCGCTCGATCCCACACATTCCTCGCGTGATTAATGAACTTATTCTTCATCTCAACATCAGCGTACTTCAGCCACATTGTATGATCTCTATAATCCACATCAAGCGCTCGTTCCCACACCGAACGAGCCCGATTAAAGTCTTTTTGCGACTCCTCCCACTTGGCATACTTCACCCACACGCTCTTGTTCCACCTCACCCTCCTAATCAGGTCTTCGAACTCCTTACGCTTACGGAGCCGGTAATCTGCGAGCTCTGTCGGGTCGGTGATTTTCTGCTTCGGTGGTCGGATTTCAGCTTCCTGACGCTCTCTTGCCTCTCGTAGGATTTGCTCTGCGGTGATTTGTATTGGAGCTGGGGTTTTGTTCTTGACCCTTGTGGGTCGGGGGAGCTTGACCTCTGTTTCTTTGCGGGTTAGATAGCCTAAGGAAGGATCTCCTTCACGATTCGCCATTGTTAAGTTAGAAGATCTGAATGGGGATGTTAAATTAGGGTTTAGCGACGGAGGTTTTGGAATGTAACGATTGTTGTGAGCGATTCGATTGGGATTTGAAACTGGATGTTGTAGTTGTGAAGCTGTGTGATTAAGGAGGATTTGATGAATGTGTGAAGGATTGTGATTAGGGATTTCAGATGATTTTGATTTTGATTTTCAATTTGGGGGCGATGAGGGGCTCCGATGGATACAATACGAAGACAAATAGACAATTGAATTGAAGCATGTTGTTTTGGGCCTTTATCAGGGATTCATGGATTGGGCTGGTGGCCTTTTTAAAAAATTATGAAGGAAAAAAGTCTACACTTGTTAAAAATTGATAAAACAAAAGCAATACAATTTATTTCGAAATCAAAGTTATGTATTGTCTTTTATTATCTATACTAACGTGTGAATCCGCGCGTTGCAACGGGTGTGTTGAATTTGTAGGTTTTGATTTCAACAACAACTTATATATTAGTATTCATCTCACGGTTTTTAAAAGTTTGTATATGTTTTTTTCAATTTTCTTAGATTATAGATTTGTAAAAAGATGTTTTGATAAAAACGTTGAGAGAGGTGGTCAAAAAAGATATTGATGCTTGAGCTTTATCAATATAATCTTTTAACATGTATAAGTCATAAAAAATATTTCTTATACTTTTTTAAAAATAGTTTTACATTTAAAGCATAATATTGCTAATAAAGTTTATATAAATTTGAATAATAATTTATATAAATAATACTTATATAAAAATTTATAAATCATTATTGTTAATATTAATGAAATTAATTAAAGTATACAACAAATTAATCAAACTCATCAATAAAGGCTTAATATACTTAGACTACTTGTATATCATGCTTAAAGGATAATTTTGATATTATAAAAAATATTAAAAAGAAATTAAATGTTAAAGTGTCTTAATTTTTAACAAAAATGACAATTTTGTCATCCTAAGCCACGAGATGTTATAATTTATAGCACTTGATTTCGATTACTTATACATTAGTATTTAATCCGTAGTTTTGGATAAAAATTATATTGACAACTTGGTTTTGAAAAAAAAATCACGTTGAAACGTTGATATAATTTAACACATCAACGATAAATTTAGATTTTATAAACCATCTTATTTTCATGATTATAAGATGAAAACGACATAACATTCAGAACCTTGAAGCAGTTTTGAGGGTTTGTACGTTCTTAGTTTAATGACTTGTATAGTATTACACCTCATTACTTTTAAAACTATTATTAAAATTGTTTTTATTTTTATAAATAACTATTATAATTACTTTAAATACTACTACTATAGTTCCTAATTAGTTCTACATTTACAATTTTATCCTTAATTTCTATAGTCAATGTTTCTATCCCACATTAGTTGTGTAGAGAAACCAAAGCAGTAACCAACTCCTATATAAGGAGCTTTTTTCTCAAAGTAAAAAAAAAGAGTTGTGTTTCACGTGCATGCCTTCTTATATGTCATTAAACATAAAATCAAATTGGTAAAAATATCTTTTTAGTTTTCCTAAAAAAGAGTGCTTACACTACGATTATATTTTTGAGTTTCTTTTTCTTTTTTGCTATAGGGAGTACATTGAAAATTGAAAAAAAAATTATGTTAGTCTAATAATAAACTCTCAAATGCTTTTATTCATTTACGTATTCTACGCATCGTAACGAAACGAATCGATACCAACTGAATTCCCGTCACAACGCGCGACCACACTACCTCTAGCTTTCACACCCATTTGAGTAATGTAAATCCGCCGCACTTACCAAATTTCCAGGTTTATATTTATTTTGTCTCTTGTGATTTTCAATGGTATTACTATATTTAAAATAGTGTTGATGTTAATATCATTCTTATAAACAATAACTAGTGCTCCATCCGCGCACGTTGCGCGTGTGATAGACGAATCGAAATGATTTAGGGCAGAAAAACTATTATGCTTAGGCTTAGAACCCATGTTCGGTTGCGGATATTAACTGTAAACGAAAGCCATGCCATAGCAGTCGGCACCAATCGGTCATGCATCACCGCCCTTGGAGTTAATCGGTAGTAAACCTACCACCGAAACACCTCCCCTCCATGCGACCTACAACCATCAAATCCACAATCAGTCGAAAGCAACCTTAACAGGGCGGTTGGAGAATAACGACTGTAAACAGCCCCTGCGATGGGCTACAAACATTGGCTTGAGCCACAACCACCACTTTCTCTAAAAAAAATAACACACGTGCGATGACGAAACTGGAGTGCCTACCACCTCCATCGAAACCGCCACCACCAACCGGGGTCGGCCAAGTAAGAGTCACATGTGAAAGGGGAGAGAAAGAAACAATAGAGAAAGGTGCAATAGCATCATGTACCACACGTATCAAAAGTAATACGAAAAATAACTATTCATCCTGTGGCTAATTAATATAAAGGTAAATTCTGTAATAATAATAAACCAACCGAATGAATAGTGTTTTTGAACACTTGATTCGTTGTGTACAAGTGGTTTATGTAGGTACTATTTCTTATGCATCTCGTACAGAAGTTTGATGCGCGTGTGTTTTGTGGTCCCCCTTTAAATGGAGATTTTCTCACCATTCTTCACGCACAAGAACCCAGCTCCGGTTTCCATCGCCACTATAACCTCCACCGCCTTCGCCGCCGACTGGGGCTACTGTTCTGGTTGTTCGCGTCGTTTCCGATGATGGACGGGTGTTTGTTGCTGTTGCTAGTGGCCGTTTCATCCGATGATCGTCTGTAGTGATGGTGATGGTACAACTTACATCACCACGGCCGCCGATTGTGGCCATCATGGAGGCGTGATTATGTTGCCTTTGAAGGGCCATCTCATTCGATGGCCCTCTATCGCGATAGATGCCACGCAACTTCCATCGCCGTCGAATCTGACAGCTGATTATGATTTTGTTGCCGGATGCCTCTTGATCTGACGATCGTGTGTGGCTTCGGCGGCTAAACAACCGCCTAATGCGGTGGGTTTGTCTTGTCTCTCTTTTCAATTGCCTTATTTGGGGGGGTTTTTCAACGATGGCTGCTTGAGGTTGTTTGATGCTTTCAACTATGTAAAACCCTAATTTCTTTTATGAGTAAGAAACAATGTGGAACGATGTTTGTTGTGTTTGACTCGATGACGACGAGCATTGGCGTATTGGAGAGATCTGTTTACGCTACAACATTGTTTTGATTTTATTTATTTTGGTTGTGATTATGCATTGGTTGTATATCAGCTTGAGAGTTTTACATTAATCGTTTTTGTTGTTCGATGTTAATGGTCTACCATAATAGCTGTTGGTGTTAAGGGATATGAAGATGAGTATGCTCTCATCCGAGCCTCGATTTCACTTGAAATCTAAATGCCGAGTTTCGTTTCGTTGCTACATATTAATGCCAAACTTTAAGGTTTTTGAGTATTGAGGGTTATGAGGGCTATGATGATGAGCCTTCACTCATCTGAGCCACCGCTGGCTTCTACTGGGCTATAATGTAATATACACTCTCTTTAACAAACCAACAAAATGAATTAGTGTTTTTGAACACTTGATGCGTTATGTACGTTGCTTATGCAGGGAACATTTTTTGTGTATTCCATACAACCGTTTGATGCTTGTGTGTTTTGCGGCTCCCTTTAAACGTGGTTGGTTGTATGTTATGTGAAAATGCAATGATGAAAACGAAATTAAGGTTTGTTGTTTGGCATTGCATTGTTTTTGCATTGCAGCCACAACTGGTCAAATGTTCTAAGCCTTCGTTGCCTATGAAATTAATTTATCTGTGTTTATTGGCGTTACATTGTTGGTCGGTAAAAATTGCGCAACGCGTGATGTGGAAAACGCGTAGTAATATTTAAAAATCTATTGAATTGATCAATTTATTAAGGGACCTATATTCGTGAACGAAGACGAAGACCAACTCAAATCACTTCATGTATTCGTGTTTAAAATTCATTAGTTAGTTCTCTGTATTGATCGTAGAGGAGATTTTGAGGTTGATATGGATGTAGGCTGAAAGAATAAGGGGTTCATTAAGGGTAATAGTTTTATTTTAACTTTTACCATTTCAATTCTATTTAATTTTATCGTTCAAACATCAACATTTTTTCGTTGGAATTAACTCTAACTAGGAAGGTTCTCGGTGCAACGGGCCAAAGCAATTTACCTTAATTGGTGACGATGTGTTTTTTGCCATACACATTCAACGAAAACCCTAAGGGTCATTTGGGTCGCGAAATTCTCTGGAATTGAAATGCTTTCCTGTGAAAATCGCGTTTGGTTGGCATAAATGGAATTGGAATTCAAATATTTTTCACGGATTGCTACTTTCCTTCATTTGATGGATGGAATCTTTGAATTCTATTGGAATTATTCAATATTTACTAATATACCTCAAAGACATTCTGGCTAGTAGTGGTGGAAGTGGGTTACTAGAATCCGTGATGCTGATGATGAAATCGATGATGCTGTTGAAGATGTGTGAGTTGCGATATCTATGCGATGATGTTGACGATGAAATCGTTGATGTTGGTGATGAAATTGATGATGCTGCTGCGATGTCTGTGTGATAATGTTGATTATGAATTGGTTGATGTTGATGATGAAATTGACGATGCTGTTGAAGATGAACCCTACATGGGTGATGGAGAAGTAGTAGATAGAAGATAGGAAAAAGAGATATATGAAAAGGGTAACTTACTCTATTTAGGTATTAACATTCCAATTCCCTCTATAAATAACCAAACACAAGGAAATTTTTTATTAGAATTATTTCTAATTCCACCAAAGTCCAATTCCACTAAAGCTTTTAATTCCTTTAAAAAACATACTGCGAATCAAACAATCTTTTGTCATTTATATTCACGTTTGAAAGTACAGTATGGGTACCTCTTTCAACTCAAAACTCCTATTTTATGAAAACTATATGTTTTATAAAGCTCTGATGTTCATAGAATTTTTATAATTGGTTTTATATAATGAGAAAATAAGAGAATCTTGTGAGTTTGAAAACGTTAGTATGATGCACAAGCTCCTTCGTCTTGTTTTATATTTTTATATGGTATAAAAGCTTTAAATACATAAAAATAGGTTGGATATACATGAAAATATGAATGGTTCGGTTCAGTTTTGGTTAATTGAGTTTACCAAGGGTATAAAACCAAAACAGTAACCGATTTTCGGTTAAATTGGTTTTCTGTTATGTCGTATTTAGTTAATTTTTGTTCAGTTTTGTAACTTAATGCTTCGATTTCAGTTAACGATTCGGTTTCTACTCACCCCTAGTCTAAATAAACACAACAATGATTAGAAAAGTGTTGAAGTAAAAATAATTTTAAAATACGACCATAAGCTATTGTACCTGAGTATGAAAGTATCATGTATGTATGTTGTATTACAAGGGATATTTAAACATTTGTTATATTAACATAATCAATGCTCAACAATAGACTAATTAAAATATGATCTAATATTTTCCCGCAAGTTAAGAATGAGAAGCAACATGTGGCTTGGATCGTAAAAATGTAAATTTGTCATTGACGGTGGTTGCAAGAAAATGGATGCAATTTAATCTCTTGTGGATATAAACTGCACATGAAGTTTTATTTGTGCAACGCTTTCTCTAAGAAAGTGAAAATTCACTTCAACATGTTTTGTTCTTGTATGGAACATAAGAGTTGTAGCAAGATATGTTACACCAAGGTTGTTACACCAGAGAGTGGGAGTAGAAGTTGTGTTTACTCCAAGTTCTTTTAGAAGAACTTCTAGCGATGTCAATTCACCAACGATATCAACCAATGGTTTGTGTTTAGACTTCGTGGATGGCCTATGTACTGTTTTTTATTTTTGTGTGTTCTAAGAAGCAAGGTTAGAACCCATATAGTGAATTGATGATCATCTAGACATCCAGTTAAATCAACAATAGAAAAAGCACAAAGAGAAGAGAATACTAGCCAATGGACATCAGCGTATTCCTGAAGATCTTATCCAAAGTTGTGGCGTATTAGAAGGCCATAATGGTGCCTTTTAAGCATCAACATTTGTGTTTGACGACAAACCATTGATTTTCTAATGTCTTTTATGTATCATAGAATGTGTTTGACGACAGACCATTGATTTTCTAATAGGGGCATGGGGCATGCATATATTAACACATCTTGTTGACAAAAAGGTGATGTCAAGTCAGGCTAAAGTAACATATTAAAGAACACCAACTAGCTGATGATATTTGATCGGGTGAGAAAAAAGGGAGCTATCCCAAATAGATAAAGTCTAAGATATGCTCATTGAAGAGAAGGCTGGTTTTTAGTCAGTGAAGCGAGCTTGACAAATGATATAAGATATAAATTCCTTCTAAGAGAGAAGAATGTTACTTTCTCGAGGGACATTTTCAATTTCCTATAAAATAGTTGAGAACATATCTGGACATTTAATGGTGTCGTTGATATAACCAAAGAGGTAGTTTGTGACTAGATATGGGTCAATTATTATTTTCTTGTAGCCATAGTTTGTTGAAGATAAAGTAAACACAAACTTGTGAAAATTGTGAGTTGTCTTCTCAGTTGGTGTAAAGCATGTTATGTTAAAGTGATCATAGTTTTGTGACTAGGCGAAAAAAGAAAGAATAGAAACTGTGAATAAATCAGGCTTGTAAAACAACGATCACACCATTACCATCAAAGAACAACAAAAAGGTGCAACCAATACCATTTCGATCCAATCTAAACTCAAAGGCTAACTCAGCCTACCCAACCAGGCCAACTTGATATTGACATACTCTCTCATGGTCCGGTCCTTTAATTCACTTTCTAGATGTTTTTGGTTTCAGTCCAAGCTAGGCCGGTTTGACTCGACAAACACCCCCTTGGATTGGTGGCAAATTTATTAGGGTGGTAAGAGTGTGGTAGTCGTGATGAGCAGGTGGTGTCAACGTGTTTATGGTGGTACGAGTGTGGTAGTCGTGACGAGCAGGTGGTGGTGAAGACAGTAACAATGTTCATATTGGTGATTGGCGATGACATTGGTGGTGATGGTAGTCATGTTGGCGACGACTAGTAGATGGTGACAGTAGCTAGTGGTGATGGATGGTGTTCATTAATACGTATCCATGTTTTAAATGGATGACCCACTCTAACCTATTATATAAACTGAGTGTGTTCATATAAATGCGTTTAGCAAACAAAACTACTCAAATCAAGTGAGTTATTAGTTTTTAGGTGTAGTTTTAATTTTATATATAGTTATTTGCAGATATCTTTTAAAATGTTTGAGATAGCAATTTTTAAACGAAGGAGATATATATCATTCCAAAAATACTAGCAAGAAGCTAGCAATGGAGATACCTTGTAAGGGATTTGAGTTTCGGTAACATGGATAATCTGAGAGTCATGTAACACATTTTTAGATTAAAATTATTCAATTGTTTACTCGTATAAATAAATTAAATAAACCTCAGAAGATACCTCAAGAACCAAATATGATTTTTTGTGTGTTTCCTTGAACTAGAGAATGACCAATATTAGAAGAATTCGTATTTAAGGGAAGGGGCCGGTCTTAATGTTGGTTAACAAAATTTTATTGTCAATGCATAAAATTAGAGCCATTTTGAAGACGTGCGTAGAAACACGTCATTAGTAACTTATTTCCGGTAGGAGCCATTTTTCCACACAACCATGGGTGATGGGCTCTATGTGACATCCGTCACCTCAAGTCCGTTAACTAACCTGAGGCCCGTTATTATTTAATTATATATTTAAATTCTTATGTGTTATTATCGTGGCCTATATATTGTGTTGAGTATTAACGGCCTAATCGCGCGAAATTTTGGGAAATAAAATAACAAAATGTATTAACGTCATTGTTTATTATTATTATTATTATTATTATTATTATTATTATTATTATTATTATTATTATTATTATTATTATTATTATTGTTATTGTTATTATATATATATATATATATTCGCATAAAAATCTATCAAATAGCGCTCTTGAAGCTGCGAACCTTGAACGCACTAATATTGTGTCGCGTCACGTCATTACCCGTATATAAAATTTATCTGAGTTGGTCCGTTAGAGTTTAAGTTAATAGTTCAGGGGCTAAAGTGTCTTTTGATCAAAGTTTAAGAAATTAATTCATTAGTAATTCAGGGACTAAAAGGCAATTATGAATACTATATATACTTATATGTAGAGCTGCAAACGAACCGAACGAACACGAACAATGTCTTGTTTGCCTTGTTCGTGTTCGTTCATTAAGAAATAAACTTGTTTATGAACTGTTCACGAACACTTACCGAACGGGTTTTCTAGTTCGTGTTTGTTCATTAAGGAAATGAACATGTTCATGAACTGTTCACGAACACTTATCGAACGCAAACGAACACAAACAACTCAAATAAAAACAAACAAATGTTCATGAACATGACGAACACAAAGAAGTCCATGAACACAAACGAATAGAAATGATTACATATTTATTTTAGAATAAAATCAGCATTTTCATCATAAAATTTATCAAAAATAAATAAACACGTAACATAATATCCAAAAACACCTGACATACTTGTCATAAAAATAACTAAGACAAAAATTAAGAACATAATCGAACACATTAACGAACATAAACGAACACATTATCGAACGTTCATGAACGAACATTAACGAACACATTATCGAACGTTCACGAACATAAATGAACGAAGACGGCTTGTGTTCATGTTTGTTCGTTTAACTAAACGAACAAAGTTTTCGTGTTCGTGTTCGTTCATTAACTAAACGAACAAAGTTTTCGTGTTCGTGTTCGTTTAACTAAACGAACAAAGTTTTCGTGTTTGTGTTCAAGAACTGTTCGTTGAACGTATAGTTCGTTTGCAACCCTACTTATATGTTCATTCACGGCCAAAAAGGAAAAAAAAAACCCTACCCGCAACCCATTCGTGGACCGAACACCATCTCCGGCAACCTCCGTTTCCGTGCAACCGCGGGGGACCGTTGTGGAACGTCACCGATCATCGTCGTCTCTCCGTATCATAGTATCGTTGGTATGCGTCTCGTTATCGTTTCCTTTCGTTTCATTATATTATCGTGTTGGTTCGGGTTCGGTTTAGCCGATCGTGAGTGTCTTTATGTATGTCGATGTGCTTGTATATATATATATATATATATATATATATATATATATATATATATATATATATATGAATGTATCGCTTGTGTGTTTATATGCTGTGTACGTATGTATGCATGTGTTTAGAAGTGTATGTTGAGAAACTAAGTGTATGAACACATGAGTTTGAGCATATGTGTGTGATAAGTGTGTGTTCAAGTGTTTTATGTTCCTGTATCTAAATGAAAAAGATATTGAATCCTATGTGCATATATATTAATAATATAAAATGTGTGAGTTAAGATGTATAAGTGTGTATGATTATATATAACTGAGTACGTGTGTGTTTATATATAGTGCATCGACCCGAGTATATAACAATATGTATATATATTGTGTGAGTATGGGATGAAAATAAGTATAAAATATCATCTGTGAATCAGGTTATTTATTTATAAATATATAGATGTATATATACTTTAGTGTGTGCTCATGAACTAAATATATATATATATATATATATATATATATATATATATATATATATATATATGTATATACTCACACTTGCATTTAATTATGTTAGTAGTCAAATTATCTTATATATATAAATAAATATTTATATTTTTTTTGAGCGAGTTGCGCTTTAAACCCGAACCGACCCGAGATAGACCGGAAGAATCATAACGTATATTGGACGTGTTTATAAGATCGATTATTTATAATATAGGTGTTTGATTGTTGGTTCACGTGCGTTAGTCGAAGCCTATTACTTTCTTGGTTATTATTGAATCATATCAGGTGAGTTTCGTGACCCCGTTTTATTACAATTATTAAAAAACATCAAGGGGGAAAATATACTCAACCATTTTTATGTTGTGAACTCATTTATTCATTTGGGACTATGTGTTACTGTTTTGCAAGTTTATATCTGGTACATGCATGAGTTTTTTGTGTGATTCTTTATTCACAACTATTTAACTCCGGTGTTGGAGCCGACGGGCAGGTATTGATAGTACTATTGGGTTGACACCCCCACCCTTATTTGTTAGTATACTAGTTGGGACTGACAATGACCACGGACGGGCCCTTGGGTGAATATGTTCCGACAAGATCTGTGTGTACGTCATATGTTTAGTTGTGAGGCTCATGTTTACATGTGATATTACTTACTTATAACTGTATACACTTATGTTCTACAAACTATTAAATAGCATCAAATCTTGTTTACTATTTAAACAAGCGAACTCACCAACAATATGTTGACCTTTTTAAGCATATCTTTTCAGGTAACAATCATTGATGATAGCTAGAGATAATGCCTTAGTGATGCCCTAAGGAATGCATTTTTATACTTACTCTAGTGATTCTGACAATTATGTTTTATTTGAAGTTATCATTGTTGGACATGTTTACTTGTTTCCCGGATTGTGGGATTCAAATTCATTTTGCTTGTTGACTATGTTTGTCGTGGAATTGACTAACCGCGACACAAGTCTCCATTTGTGTCGGGTGATATCATGACACGTTGGTTTATCATCATTAATGCATCTCTATTAACAATCAATGTGTTATGACGATTCCGTCCGTTACATCCTCGTGTTTTCGCTATAAATGGGGGTGTGACACTCTACCTCTTAGACCCCATCAAGATCTTGGAATCCTCCAAGAGGGTGTTAGAGCATTTGTGACCTTTCTTATTTTCGTTAAACGTTTGTCAACTCCGTTAATCCTTGTAAGTGCTTGTTTAAATCATTAACACAAATACGAGGGCTTATTTGTAAATCCTGTTATCTTGACCTTAATTGCTAATTAAAATTTTTGTAATTAAGTAAATAATAATAATAAAAATAATAATAATAATAATAATAAATAACTTTTCAAATAAATAAAATGGTTATATAAAATAAAAATCTATTTATTAAGGAAATTAGTAAATAAATAGTTTTGGGCATAAAATAATAGAATTTAAAACCTTGGGGACCAAACTGTAATTTGGATTAAAACTAAAATCCAAACTTTGGATTTAAGTTATAAATCTTTAAAACCTCAGGGACCAAATTGTAAATTTTCAAAACTCATTCCCGTAACTCCGGCCACAAGTCCGGCCACTGCCGGTGGGTCGCCGGCAAGGCCAAGGAACGCCGCAAATAGGGCGTTTTCAGCCCTAGTAACCGGTTTCCTAATCTCGCGAATGAGATTCGAACTCTCAACCCCATTAAAACTGAATTAACACCTTCCAACCGATCATCTCGAAACCGAACCTCATATAATAATTATAATTAATAATTTTAATTAATAATATATGACCATCTAATCATTTCGAGTTAAATGGTACGTTTAATTTCATCTAAAACGGCTCAATTCACATCAAATTCGACTGTAACACCCATGATCAAACTTGAAGTCGTTGGACATGAAGTCGAGCACATGGAAGCTATAAATTAGAGGGCAAATGATCATGGCAGCCCCTTTAAACCTCCAATAACCTCAATTTCCCAAATCATACACACACACATCGAATACGGTAACCACGACCGACGACATGTTAACTTTTCTGTTCTCTCAATTTTCAGACGAAATCAGGTAAACTAGATACATGTTTACACACGATTAATCAAGGGGAGTAAAAGCCCCAAGGTTAATTTCATCCTCAGATTCGTTTCATGGTGCAATTGAATCAAATTGAAATTAGGGTTCTTCGTGTAATTTGGGGGTTTTGCTGAGAAACTGGTTTTAAATTATGACTTTTATTGTATAACACCGGTCAGGGCTTTAGCCCACCGGTTTAACTCATGGATGTTGGGCAGGAGGTCCCGGGTTTGAACCCGGGCACCTGCCGCAATTTTTTTTAAAGGTTTCTATAATATTTAAAATTCTGAAAAATATTCAAATATTACTAATAATCATATAAAATCATTTTTAATCAGAAAATAAATAAAATCATTTTCTTTTATATTTTCTTAAAATATTAAATTAAGCCATTTCCAATTCTTTCATTTTAAAACTATAAAATGGTTACAAGATACCATTTATTATTAATTTTAAATATTAATAAGTTCTATATAAATTTTCTTAAATAACTTCAATTTAATAGATTTCTATAAAACATATTTATAAATCTATTTATATGTTTAAAAGAAATATATATGTACTTATTTGAAATTTACATTTATTATAATTAATGGAATTATGCTAATCAATTAAATCTATAAAATTACTATTTTAATAAATAGTAAATAACAACCATTTGATAATAAAAGTTTAACTTTTATTAATAATGTTAGGCATTAAAAACCTTATCTAATCATTTAAATATCAAGACAATAACAAATGGTATCTACTTAATAACATGAAAATCATGGACTAATGGTTTATAAATACAATACCAAAATCATTATGATTAACTTAACACGTCGTTCATTTAGGTTGAACGTTAACGAAATCCTCGGCATTATTTACGCAAGACCTTCTTATTTGTCACCCTTGTAATCCATGTGAGTTTTCCATGTGAGTTTTCCATGCCCCTTTTTACTTTATTTCACAACTTTTGGGGTGAAACATGTTAACTTTATGAACTTGCACTTGTAAACATCTTGATACTTGTAAATGCACGAGCAATTCATTTATAAACTTTGTCATGGTTATTTGAGATGCTTGTGAGTCTTATATGATAGTCATCTTGTAAAAACAATCATTAACTATTGCTAGCCTAGCGACGTCATAGATCTATGGGCCTGACAAGCCTATTTGGTGCTAAAGCCGAGGTTATTGCCGGCTCCTAGTGTCGTATTCTTGAGCACTATGGGAACCAAGTACACTTAGCTAATCGTTATAACTTGTAATGGATATCTTTGTCAAGGTTTGATTGTAACATTATGCTATCTATATTCTTGCAATATTTCTTAACCTATGACATGAATTGCCTCTTAAACGTTGTTTTCTTACGTATGTACAAATTCATGGAAACTCACCAACATTATATGTTGACCTTTTATTTTTGTAACACCCAGCCTTTCATACCACCAATATTGTCCGCTTTGCCTACGAGGAGCTCACGGATTTGTTTTTGGTTGCCCGGGTGAAAACTTCCCAGGGAGGTCACCCATCCCTGGATTGCTGCCACCTGAGCACGCTTAACTGTGGAGTTCTCCTCTCATCCACAGCCAATACGCCCAAAACGCGTTGGTGATATTAGAGACCAGGCATTCCTTTTGAACCAGGAATCTCTCCTGTCCACGGCCGATGTGGGATATATGTAGGGTGTCACAATCACCCCCCTTTGGACTCATCGTCCTCGATGAGCCCGAGAACTCACCATCCCCAGTGAGGTTTGTCCCACCATCTCGAATGGCACAGGAGTGGCTCTGATACCAATCTGTCACACCCTCAAAATCCGCGTGCGGGGTTTTACCGCGAGGCGCGTGACATACCAGGATCTCAGTCATTAGTTACCAAGAACGACTCTATATGATTAATAAACAAAACCAGAGTTAACGTTTAAAATACTGCGGAAGCGTTTTTAAAACTAGAAAACCCAAAACAAGTAGTATGTAAAGAGAATGCGCAAAACATACGCGCCCCAAACACAAATGTTTAATAGGAAAAATAAACCCAAATGTGTAAACAAACAATGTAGACAACTCAACGATGCTGGTGTGCGTGCTCCTAGGCAACTGGCAACCTTAACCTGAGAATAGCATACTAAACAAGTCAACACATGGTTGGTGAGTTCAAGAGTTTGCGTTAAAATATAAACCAATCAACAGTTTCCAGAGCATAAGTAGTGTATTGCAATAGATAGCTAGTCTATTAACATAAAAATATTAATCATAGTGATTTCGCGATCGAAGCTGACTGTGTTACGTTTGTTGCCTCTCGTCACGACTTACCGTGTCGTGACGAATATGTGTTAGGACAAAATTGCACCCGTTTGACCTCGAGTCGCACAGGTGGGGCTCGTCAGACCCAGTAGTACTACCCAAAATTTCCCCGCTATTCAATATTAACAATCCGAAAGTGTGAGGACTTTCCATGGTAAACAGCACTATATCAATATTATACACACTCATATATAAAAGCGTTTGTGATCAACAGTATGCTATCTCCCCCAAAAGAGATTATGTAAAATAAGTGGGGCAAGAACTCACCTGATGCGCGCAAGAATTAACCTAGAGCTTAACTTGAAAGAAAGAGGGAAATACAACCTTCAAAGGTCACCTAGAACACAAGAGTACATAAGTACGTGTGCACAGAATCAACATGAAACCCTAAGTGCTCTACAAACCAAAGAACTCAAGGTTTTTTTAATACAAGACACATTTGACCCAGTTGACCCGTTTGACCCGTTGGTGACATTATAGGTGATAACTCGTTAATACTAACACAACAGCATATCATACATGATCAACATACAACCCAACAATAGTCCTAACATACCCATATGACCCATTACCATGAATTCCCACAAACAGGCCAAATCAGATAACTATCCAACTAAATATTCATACAACACAAACAACACATTTAGTTACCTTAGAAACCATCCATGAACACACTAGCATGGTCCTAATATCCCAAACATGCTCAAATCATCCAATTCAAGGATTTGCACAAATAAAGTTTCCCTTTTGGGAAAGTTCATCCCAAATTCATCAAACTCACACTACATTCATGAATTCATCAATTATATACCAATTCAAGTCCATGACAACATTTAAACATGATCAACAACACCTAATCATCATGATTCATCAACTTTCATACCCAAAAGTTACTATCTTTAGTAAGGTATGAACTACAACATGCATTCTTGAATTCCTAACATTCATATCAACCATCTAGCATCTAAACATCATTACAAACACATCCATAACATTCATACATCAACCAATCATCAATTCATGCAAAATAAAGTTACTATTATTAGTAACTTATGAACAATGTATCAAAATCATAGCTTTCTTGCATAATCGACGTTAACTAGCATATATACAATCCAACTAACATAATAACACTAACCAACATCAACAAATCGATCCCCAATTGCAAGTTTCGAATTAGGGTTTCGGCCCTAATGTGATTTCCATAAAAACTTGTAAAAATCCAACCTTTATTGCATACTTGACGTTAATTAACATATAATCTACCCAACAAACACATTAACAACAACAAACAAGCATCAATCGACCATCAATTGTAGAATTCGCATGGAACTTTCGGCCAATCATGAACAATCATCAAATCATACAAAAAAATCTAACCTTTAGATGTGTAATAGTTTGCAATTGAAGGTTCTAACTTGTTGTATGCCTTGAAATCGATCCAAATTCGAATGTGAATGCTTGTTCTTGGCTGAATTAGCGATGGTGAGGGTGAGGGGATGCAAGTCGCGGCCGAATGGGTTAGGGGATTAGGGTTTGTTTTTGATTTTGTAACTTAATTAATCATATTTACCCTTTTAACCCTTATAATTTGTATTTTATAAAGATTAGGCTTTTTGAATAGTTTTTAAATAGTTTTTAACTACTAAACACAATTATTATTAATCACTAATAACAATCATGCATAATTCCCATTTATCACAAAACACACGAAATAAATATGCACGTTTTCACGTTACGCGATAAAATTACAGTTAACATTTAAATCACATAAGCATAACTTAATAATCACATTGTTAACTTAATTATCATCAATTTAACATTACTGATTATTGTTAAGTCACCAACGTTCAACGACAACTAGTGTGTGCTCCCGACACGTGTATGCAAGACTTAACGGAACAAACGGAGTTTGGTAACGGAAAATTACCGGATGTCACAATTTTTAACATGTTTCAGGACTTGTTACCGTTTAAGTGCTCTTGAAGACTTGATCACATCTAGGATTGGACCTAGAATAATAAAATGACTTATATTGTCGCATGACGTTAGGGTATCTTTTGTATTTATGGTTGCTTGAATCTTATGTTTTATTCTCAATGTATGTTATGAACCTTGAAAATTAATAATATTGACACTTTGAAATAGCGTTGTGTGGCATGAATAATCTTAACCCTCACATCTCGACGTTTCCGCCATTAAGGTTTGGGTGTGACAGATTGGTATCAGAGCCCATAACTATAGGGATTTAGGTTATTAGAAATGGTGGCCTAGACTATGGTTAAACTAGGGACCCTTTTCTTGACTTTTGCTATGATCTTGTAAGTATGCTTATATGCCTATTACATGTTGTTACATGTTGCCTGATCATTCCCTTATGTGCTATTTGATTATATGTAGAAAATAGTGCCTTAGGAATATGCCTTAGATCTTGTTTACCCCAACTTCCTAAACCTCTTCTTATGCCTCTACGTTCTACCGTGTCTAATCTTTTCTAAATCTTATCCTTGACTACGTGTGAAAATCTACGTATCTTATCGAATGGAAAAATTCCTTACACGATAGGTCTAAATCTTGAAAATCTCATTGAGGTTTTAATTCTAATAGCCTTTAGGGAAGTGGGTGACTCATAAACACCTGTATCCTGGATTTCCTGGCAAAAGGCCCTCGGGCTAAGGCAAGCATTTCGTATAAATCTCATTGCGAGACCTGTTATGCTTACCTGGGGATTTCCGGGATGAGTGCAAAATTATGGTCAACACACACATCTTCCTCAAGGTAATTGGGATTAAGTCACCGCAACGTGTCATGTTCCTATTGGCTATGTGGTACCAAATGGAACCATCTGGTTTTATTTAAAAAAAAAAAAAAAAAAATTCTTGATTTCTTGAACTGGTTTATTACTGAATTCCAAAATTTTCTTTATTTCTATCTTATAGAATGTTCTCGTTATTGCTGAACTCGTTTTACTCCTCAATTCCTATGTTCAAAGGTTATTATACGTTATATGCCTCATGTATCTATCTCTATACCTTGATCAACGCGTACATAAATCTTAATGCATATCTAAAGGCATTGTGTGCCTAAATCGAATGGTTTCAAAAATTTAAATTTGTTACTTATGATTTTCAAATCTCCTTAAGGTGTGTCCCATAACTGAATTCATGCAATGCTGAAAAAGTGGGGTACCTGTATCTCGAGATATTTTGTCTAGGCCAGGTATACATATTAATCCGATTCGACCGTTGGATCCGTTTACCTGACTTGGAACCCGTGAGATGAGTATCCGCTTATAAGTATGTATGTCTTTAATAAAGTTGTGGTTGACTTAGCACTTTGAGAAGTCGACGTATTTCGTTTGGATTGCGAACCGAACGTTTACATCTCATTGTTGTATTAAATCATTTTTGTCATTGATTTTGTTTTCCTGATTTAAACCATTCAAGATTTGAAAACCTATCATAAATGATTCGGTTATCCCGAACCGCAACCTTAATCCTAACGAGCATGATTTTCTTTTCTTGTTAATGTTACATTGAAGTAATTTGAAGTTTTCTGAGTTTCTAGTCGATTTTTCTTTCTTTTCGTTTGCTAAGTCGAGCTTTGTGATAATATTGTGTGATAAAATCTTTTAACCATTTTGCACCGTAGGAAATGCAAGAGTTGACAGGTCAACTTATGACTAAGGACACTCGTGTCTCCTAAATAAAACTATCTCATCAAAACAGGGGTGACTCCCTTACTTTGTTGATGACTTTCCGTTCGCTATTATTGTTCTTATGAAATTTCATCATCAAGATAGGGGTGAATCCCTTACCTTGATGACCATTTCTTTCTTCTTGTTCTTATGAATTCGTATTTTACCAATGGAATTACCTCCTTAAAATAGGAGTAAATATCGTACCTCGATGATGGTTTCAAATTTTTCTATTGTGTGTTTTATGAAATTTCATCCTCTGGATAGGGGTGATTTCCTTATCTTGAGGACAGATTTCACTCATTTTTCTCATAGACTCGTATTCCACGAATGAAATTACCTCATCAAAATAGGAGTAAATCCCGTACTTTGTTGACAAATTTCAATTCTCGATTGTTTTCTTATTATTATGGAATTCAATCATCAAGATAGGCGTGAATTCCATACCTTGATGATAATTTCACCCATCTAAATTTTATGGAGTTGTATTTCCTCAAATGAAATGACCTCTTCAACGTAGGAGTGAAATTATGTACTTTGATGAAGATTTTCAATTGGTTATATTTTGTTTACAAAATTTTACCGTTAAGATAGGAGTGATTTTCCTTACCTTAATGGTAAGTTACCTCATCTTATTCTTGTGGATCCTTAACAATGAGTTAGGATCAAGCTCTTGTTTTAGTAGTTAAGAGTCATGGTTTGAGAACTATACCATCAAGTTAGGAGTGATATCCATACCTTGGTGACCATCCTCATTCTTTGATTTCTATTTTACCAAGGTCTTAAGACTTCTATTGACAAGAAACACGTAGTAACTTGAAGGGTGAACACCGTTAACTGATTTATCAGCGATAGTGTTCCAACCTATCAAGTTAAAGCATGATTCCTGAACTCAAAAGAGGCCCTGCCCACCTTAGGTTAATCTTAGTTCCAAGACTGGAACATTTAAATCTTAATCGAATTTCTCTCACGCCTTTATGCTTCAACCTGTCGTTTGTTCTAGCTTTATGGAACCTTTTATTTCTTACTTACCGATTTTCATTCGGGTTATCATCAAAACTTAATTGCACGATGATAACACTCCTAAAACAATCTTTCATGCAAGATAAGGTCATTATAAATTTATGTTATGCCTTCCTGGTCGTACCAATATTTCGGCTGCATTCATGGTTTGATGAACCACTTCTGCAAGCCGTCCTTGAAAAATAATTATGATTGTTTTATCGATGATATCCTGAATTATTCAAGTTTAAACCCGATTACGAACGACATTTTTGGTTTCATCTTTTAACCATACAGTTCCCATTATTTACGTCACTTCTTGGATCGTCTTTGATTTCTAATCTTGTAAATCTCTAAATCTCTATCATGATTGTGACTTACAAGACTCGTTATTACACCCATCTCGATGCGGGTCAAAAGGTTCATGAATTTTTTTTGCGATTTGTGTTCGTGGGTTGACATGAAGGAAAAGAAGGCATAGCGTGGTATATGTCCAAGTGCCTCACCTCTTAAAAGTCAAAGCCGAACATCAGCATCCCTTTGAAACCTTTGTGTAACTTGAAGTTTCTGTGTGTAAAAGGAAAACATTTATCGATGGAGTTCACCACAATTTGTCTCTTATTTCAAGCCATCATAATAACACTTGGCTCATCGTTGACCGAATAACGAAACCAGTGCAATTCATACCGATTCTTGAGGAATATCGAGCCGAGAAATTGACTCGTATCTACATCAACGAAATAGTCAGCCACCGTGGTGTGTCTTGCAAATCTTTGATCGTGATGGTCTATTTATCTTTCGTTCTAGCCGAACCTTTATATCGTCCTTGAAAACACAAAACAATCTTAGTACAATTCATCATTCGCTGATCGAAGCTAAAAGGACGATACAACCTCTCAAGATATGCGTTGAGCTTGAGCCATTCTATTTAGTAGCTCTTGGGATTCTTAATTTTTCTGTTGATCAAACTTTCATACAATTACAAATTTTTCCATCAACATCAAGTTATCATCTCATTATGTAAGCTCATTCAAAATGCTTGCGCGTATTGAGAAAGTGGCTTATAATCTTAAACTGCTCTAATAACTCAGCATTGATTATCCAACATCTCATGTGTCTCAAAATTTTATTTTGTAAATGATAATTTTCGCATCCTGCTGGAGGGGTTCAATTTGTATGCATCTTGTCAAGAAACCTCTAAAAATTCCATAATTCGCAAAGTGAAGCGACTCACCCGTAACCAAACACCAATCACAACTCGTTGGAATTCTAAACGTGCCCTAAGAATTCGCATGAGAACGTGAAGACCAAATGAAATTCAAGTATCCTCACCTTTTATCTTAAGATTCCTTGAAATTAAATTTCGGGATGAAATTTCTTGAAGTTGGGGAGACTGTGACCTTTCTTATTTTCGTTAAACGTTTGTCAACTCCGTTAACCCTTGTAAGTGCTTGTTTAAATCATTAACACAAATACGAGGGCTTATTTGTAAATCCTGTTATCTTGACCTTAATTGCTAATTAAAATTTTTGTAATTAAGTAAATAATAATAATAAAAATAAAATAATAATAATAATAAATAACTTTTCAAATAAATAAAATGGTTATATAAAATAAAAATCTATTTATTAAGGAAATTAGTAAATAGATAGTTTTGGGCATAAAATAATAGAATTTAAAACCTCGGGGACCAAACTGTAATTTGGATTAAAACTAAAATCCAAACTTTGGATTTAAGTTATAAATCTTTAAAACCTCAGGGACCAAATTGTAAATTTTCAAAACTCATTCCCGTTACTCCGGCCACAAGTCCGGCCACTGCCGGTGGGTCGCCAGCAAGGCCAAGGAACGCCGCAAATAGGGCGTTTTCAGCCCTAGTAACCGGTTCCCTAATCTCGCGAATGAGATTCGAACTCTCAACCCCATTAAAACTGAATTAACACCTTCCAACCGATCATCTCGAAACCGAACCTCATATTAAACCAAAAATCCGTTTCTACGTGTAAATTACGAAATTAATCATGCAATAATGACCATCTAATCATTTCGAGTTAAATGGTACGTTTAATTTCATCTAAAACGGCTCAATTCACATCAAATTCGACTGTAACACCCATGATCAAACTTGAAGTCGTTGGACATGAAGTCGAGCACATGGAAGTTATAAATTAGAGGACAAATGATCATGGCAGCCCCTTTAAACCTCCAATAACCTCAATTTCCCAAATCATACACACACACATCGAATACGGTAACCGCGACCGACGACATGTTAACTTTTCTGTTCTCTCAATTTTCAGACGAAATCAGGTAAACTAGATACATGTTTACACACGATTAATCAAGGGGAGTAAAAGCCCCAAGGTTAATTTCATCCTCAGATTCGTTTCATGGTGCAATTGAATCAAATTGAAATTAGGGTTCTTCGTGTAATTTGGGGGTTTTGCTGAGAAACTGGTTTTAAATTATGAATTTTATTGTATAACACCGGTCAGGGCTTTAGCCCACCGGTTTAACTCATGGATGTTGGGCAGGAGGTCCCGGGTTCGAACCCGGGCACCTGCCGCAATTTTTTTTAAAGGTTTCTATAATATTTAAAATTCTGAAAAATATTCAAATATTACTAATAATCATATAAAATCATTTTTAATCAGAAAATAAATAAAATCATTTTCTTTTATATTTTCTTAAAATATTAAATTAAGCCATTTCCAATTCTTTCATTTTAAAATTATAAAATGGTTACAAGATACCATTTATTATTAATTTTAAATATTAATAAGTTCTATATAAATTTTCTTAAATAACTTCAATTTAATAGATTTCTATAAAACATATTTATAAATCTATTTATATGTTTAAAAGAAATATATATGTACTTATTTGAAATTTACATTTATTATAATTAATGGAATTATGCTAATCAATTAAATCTATAAAATTACTATTTTAATAAATAGTAAATAACAACCATTTGATAATAAAAGTTTAACTTTTATTAATAATGTTAGGCATTAAAAACCTTATCTAATCATTTAAATATCAAGACAATAACAAATGGTATCTACTTAATAACATGAAAATCATGGACTAATGATTTATAAATACAATACCAAAATCATTATGATTAACTTAACACGTCGTTCATTTAGGTTGAACGTTAACGAAATCCTCGGCATTATTTACGCAAGACCTTCTTATTTGTCACCCTTGTAATCCATGTGAGTTTTCCATGTGAGTTTTCCATGCCCCTTTTTACTTTATTTCACACCTTTTGGGGTGAAACATGTTAACTTTATGAACTTGCACTTGTAAACATCTTGATACTTGTAAATGCACGAGCAATTCATTTATAAACTTTGTCATGGTTATTTGAGATGCTTGTGAGTCTTATATGATAGTCATCTTGTAAAAACAATCATTAACTATTGCTAGCCTAGCGACGTCATAGATCTATGGGCCTGACAAGCCTATTTGGTGCTAAAGACGAGGTTATTGCCGGCTCCTAGTGTCGTATTCTTGAGCACTATGGGAACCAAGTACACTTAGCTAATCGTTATAACTTGTAATGGATATTTTTGTTAAGGTTTGATTGTAACATTATGCTATCTATATTCTTGCAATATTTCTTAACCTATGACATGAATTGCCTCTTAAACGTTGGTTTCTTACGTATGTACAAATTCATGGAAACTCACCAACATTATATGTTGACCTTTAATTTTTAACATGTTTCAGGACTTGTTACCGTTTAAGTGCTCTTGAAGACTTGATCACATCTAGGATTGGACCTAGAATAATAAAATGACTTATATTGTCGCATGACGTTAGGGTATCTTTTGTATTTATGGTTGCTTGAATCTTATGTTTTATTCTCAATGTATGTTATGAACCTTGAAAATTAATAATATTGACACTTTGAAATAGCGTTGTGTGGCATGAACAATCTTAACCCTCACATCTCGACGTTTCCGCCATTAAGGTTGGGGTGTGACAGCATTCACAATATATTTCTCATATTATTATGAGTATGTTTTATATATTATAGAAATAATTGTGAGTTGTTGTGAGTGAAAGAGATAGGAAATGTTACAGTTCATCTGTATATTTGAAGAAAACACTATTTATTCCTATAAATTATTTAACATTTTTAAAAAGTAATAATGTGTGAAAAAAAAGAAAATGTAATTACAAATGTATAAAAATATATTATTTAATTGAAAAAAAAAATGTCGTGATTTTTAGTCTAATTAGAGCCTTCATATTTTATTACTTATTTTCATCCACATAATTACACTACAAACACTATTTTTTCTCTCTATATTAATTAATTAAATAATATATTTTTATACATTTATCATTATATATTTTTTTCTCTATTCACAACTATTTTCAAATATATTTAAAAATTTATAAGAATTGACAATGTATTACAAACATATAGACAGACAATAATATTTTTTTCTTCATTGATCATTTACAATTGTTTTATATAATATTCTATTACAATTAAAAAACTATAAGACACAAAATGTGAGTGCTCTTATAACGATGAAGATAGGAAAATCTAACATGAAGACTTTCACCCCTTCAAACACCATTGTTTAGATAAAAACTTAGTTACTATTATTTTCCAAAGTCAAACCATCGATACCATATTTAAAAACTTTTAAAAATTGTTTGTTTTAAACACTTGAATCTTGATAAAGTTTGACTTTTAAAAGGATTAAAATAGAACCACTCATATATACTATGATAATAAATAAATATTCAGATCTGTATTTAAAACTGTGGCAGTCTCGTTTTCAATCAAGCCTTCAATTCGCAATTGATAATTGATTTCATTCAAAGTTAAAACACGTCTCTTTCTTTTGCTGTCAGCCTGTCATCCAAACCAACTACAACTTCTTGTTCACACTTATAATATAACAGTTTATTTTTTATCATTATAATATAACATAATATTACATTCATACATGCTTCTTGCCAATGGTCTTGATGACAGAGGCTCCTCCGTCACCGGAAAACCAAAGGTTCCGGCAAGGAGATGCAGGTGCAACCTTTGTGCTTGAATCCAAAGGTAAATGTTTCAACTTGTTTTTTATTTACAGTAATCGTAATTAATAATTAAAATCATACAGATACATCTCGGTCAACCTTAGTATATTTGGTATATGATGACTGATGACAACGTCTTATGATATATGCAGGTGAGTGGTATCATGCTGGGTTTCATCTTACGACCGCGATAGTGGGACCCACTATACTGACCCTACCGTATGCGTTCAGGGGGCTGGGATGGGGTCTTGGGTTCTTTTGCCTGACGGTCATGGGTGTGGTCACTTTTTACTCTTATTACCTCTTGTCGCTTGTTCTCGAGCACTGCGAGAAAGCGGGTCGGCGCCATATCCGTTTTCGCGAACTCGCCTCTGATGTATTGGGTATGTTTTTCTGTCATTTTCTGTGGTTGGATGTAGTATAAGATTGCATGTGGTATATATCATGTTAAAAAGTAAAGTTAAGGCAATGTGTAATGAGACGTTAAGCCCATAGATAACGCCACATAATACCCCTACCACCATTACGGCGGGACATTATGTGTAAAAGAAACCCCCTAGGCGCTATTTAAATAACGTCACACATCACCAAACTCATGATGATTAAGGGCCATTATAGGGGTTTTATCCATTACACATATTTTTATCTATATTGGCCCATGCTGCTGGGATTATGTAATCAAGAAATTAAATAGTCAAATTAGAAAGTCAAAATAAAAGTCAACTGTAGGATTATGTCGGTTGGTAGTTATGATAGTTAGAAGTTAGTTTTATAACCACCAAATTCAGTGGGTATAAATACACCATCTTGTACCGTCATTTGAGTGTGAATATAGTGCGTATTGTGTTTGTGTGTGTTTCTTGTTCTCCCATCTTGATTCACCGTGTGTCACTGCACATTTGTGCATACTCCTAATCTTGTTCATCCAACATGAAATGGATCCTAAACATCGATCCAAAGGGGTCTCAACAATGACATTGACATGATAGAAAATGTCCATTAGAGGCTTTAACCATTACACATTATCTAAAGATAGAATAGAAAGATTACCTACTTGACTAAAAATTAAAAAGATAGTGGCCTAAAAGTGTTTTGGGTCAGTGTGACTTGACTTGTACCAAAACTTATGTATTTTGGCCTCTTGTCAAACACTTGATCACTTATTTAAAAGGGAAAGGTTGCATTTATTTTTGGCACAACTGGAGTTAGTACTAGATATTATTTGTGTTTTCTTTTGACAGTAGGATCTTTTGGTGTAAGTGTGACGTTGTAACGTTTATACGTTATTTCTGTAGGGTCTGGTTGGATGTACTATTTTGTAATTTTCATACAAACGGCCATAAACACTGGCATAAGCATCGGGGCGATCTTGCTTGCAGGGGAATGCCTTAAGGTATGATAAACCTTTAACACATAATTAGTATTAAATCTACTTGAAAACACTTTTGATTGTTTTGTTAACACTTGTTTATTTACGTTTAGATAATGTATTCAAGCGTTTCTCCTGACGGCCCCCTTCATCTATGGGAGTTCATAGCGATGGTGACAGTGGTGATGATGGTTCTTTCTCAGTTGCCATCCTTTCATTCTCTCAGACATGTCAACTTGGCTTCACTTTTCTTGAGCTTAGCCTACACACTCATCGTGGTTTCCGCGTGTATCAATGCAGGTAAAAGTTTCACCCGTGTGAAGGTGGCAAATGGACAGATCAGATGACTTTGGTATCTAAGTCAAGTTGGGTTTATCAGAGACAATTAGCTTTTCAATTTGAACAAACAATTAGTGTTTTAATTTAGGGGTTCTGACCGGTTTGACCCATTTCTTATAAGCTAATACTTTTTAGGGTTGTGTTAAATGCACAATCTCCATTTTTACTTGTTATACCCCTTCTAACATGTTTGTTTGACTCTTCACTATCCTTATGACATAATCTTGATAACAGGGCTATCGAAAAGCGCGCCTCCAAGAGATTATTCACTAGAATCTTCAAAATTTTCAGTGGTTATGAGTGCATTCACTTCTATCTCTATAATTGCAGCCATATTTGGAAATGGGATAGTCCCTGAGATACAAGTAAGTTCATTAAGTTCTGAAATTTTACCACTTTATGAGTTTACAACATATGTTTGATGGAAAGAAGTATACCATTTGTTGGAGTACAGGCTACATTGGCTCCACCAGTAACAGGGAAGATGTTTAAAGGGCTTATGATGTGTTACTCTGTGATATTCGTGACATTTTACTCTTCTGCAGTCTCTGGGTACTATGTCTTTGGCAATAAAGCTAGCTCAAACATTCTTAACAGTCTCATGCCGGATGAGGGACCCGCCTTAGCCCCGACTTGGCTTCTGGGACTCGGTGTTATCTTCATTCTTCTTCAACTCTTTGCCATTGGACTGGTAGAATCTATGACCTTGTCAAGTAATCAGTTATCTGTTTGGCTGTTGGGTAATAGGTTAAAATGGGTTCATGCTAAAACTGCTGATTTTTTCTCGGGTCAAAATGGGCCACGTCGAGTTGGATTGACCCACCAAGACCTTTCGTATTTGTGAATTTTATGAATAATTAATTTACTAGTTATGATTTAAACAACTATATAACTAAACCAGAAGTGCAAACCCTGTGCATGTGGCTCGTGCATGCACAGGGTCACAGGGTGTGTCGGCCATATGAATTTGATGTACACATCCTTACTTTAGATTTCTGTAAAGTCATTGACCTCTAGATGACTTCATAGCAACCTTACCGTTGCTCTAAGCCCGTCAATGTTATATTATTTATTAGTGAGCTATGAGGTTTTTAAAATTATGTTACTTGAAATATATTGTTTGAAAACAGGTTTATTCTCAAGTAGCATACGAGATCATGGAAACAAAATCTGCAGATGTGAATCAAGGGATGTTCTCAAAACGAAACTTAATCCCACGAATAATTCTCCGGTCGATCTACATGATCTTTTGCGGGTTGTTTGCAGCAATGCTGCCATTTTTTGGTGACATTAACGGCGTTGTTGGAGCCTTAGGTTTCATTCCATTAGATTTCATCCTTCCGATGCTTTTGTACAACATGACTTACAAGCCATCAAGATCATCGTTCACTTACTGGATCAATGTTTTTATCATGGTGGTTTTTACGGGTGTTGGCTTATTGGGTTCGTTTTCTTCTATCAGAAAGTTGGTTCTTGATGCGAGTAAGTTCAAGCTGTTTAGTGACGATGTAGTTGATTGAGGACATACTAGACTTGACATGATCAAAGTACAATGGTCAATGCATGTGTTTACCTTTTGATGCAGGAAGTAATGAAGTATATATCTTAGTTAAAACTTAAAACATTGAGCTGTGGTCTTGAAACCTCTATTTCATTCGAGTTACGTGTTGTTCATAGAATCCAATTCGAATAACTCGAAATTCGGTTTGAATCGGATTTGAATAACTTGGAAGTTAAAGTTGAATTGAATTTGAATAACGATTTCAAATACGAATTTTTGTTTGTTGGAATTTGAGGTTAGGAAGTAAGGCTAAGGTGTAAGCTAGTAGGTACATTAAATAAAGTTTAAACACCTAAAGGTTTATAAATAAAGTTAACTAGCATTATGATCTGTGTTTTGCGACTGGGGCATAAAACAAAATGTTGTCGTAAATCTGGGTGTTAAAGGGGGCGGTAGGTGTAAAACGTAAAAAAACTAACGTTTTGTGATCCCGCTAGTTGAAGAGGGGCGATGATAGCGTACGTAACCTCGTATAACGAATAATTACGTTATTAATAACACTTAAAACATCATATAAAAAACAAACAAATGTCATAAACTAGTGTATTATGATGAGTACGTTGATAATACTTGAAAGTTAATATAAGAGATTAAAGCTGCTAAATAATTCACGTCCAAACGTCGATAAAATAGGTGTGTCGCAACCGCAAAGAATGTGACACTTAAAAGTTCTAACGTTTGATAAAAACAAGCATATACAAATTCGGATTTTATAGTACCATGCTTTAAAATTTGTAGGAGGAGAAAACTAAAATGTAAAAAAGTCAATGATTTGTATATTTTGAGTTTTGATCATAGCTTATACGTTTGAGTTTCAATAATCTGTACATTATGATACACAAAGTCGTTTTAAATAAAATTTACATCAAAGCATAGAAAACAATAAACACCTTGCAATAATATATTTAAAAAAAATTTAAGCATTAAAGTTTAAAACTCATAAGAGGAAAACAAAAAAAAAATAAAAAAAAATAAAATTGTAAATGTTTAAAAAAGTGAATCATAATTTTAAGGTACAAGTGAATATAGCTAAACTTGAGTGCTATAATGAAAATAAAAGTTCATGCTATAAGACAAAAACCAATGCATTAAAAGATGACACCTTATTTTTTTAACAAAGCATAATGTACAATAATAACAATACGTACAAAAAAGACAAAGCATAACGTCTAATACCATTATACATAAAGAACTTGGTAGTTAGAACTATTTAAACTAGTATTCATACGCCACATCGCGGCTAGTGTGTAAAACCATTATTACAATTACGTCAAAACGTTACAGTGAACTCACGGATTGAAGGGGGCGGAGGACGTAAGACCGTGAAAAAAACAAACATTTTGTAATCCCATGAGTGAAGGGGGACATTGATAATACACATAGATTTAATAGTAAAATTGACATCGTCACGTCGTTGTAACATTTGAGACCTTATATAAAAAACAAAAGATTCACAAATAGGTGTGTTACAGTGAGACTGTTGATAATACTCAAAAGTTTGTATAAAAACCAAAACCTTAAAGTAGTTTTGACGCTTGTACATTCATGATATTATGATTTGATTGAAATTTACATTGGAAGGTAACTAAAAATAAATAAGTCATAACAATATATCTAAAATCAACAAAGATATTATATTTCAAAATTTAAAGAAAAACAATATACATGAAAAATTAATTATAACATTAAAATGTTAAAAGAATCAAAACAATAAAAATATAGTTTAAACCTAAAGATAGAAACTACATGAATTAGCAAAATGTTAAGAGAATTAAAACAATAAAAAAAAAACAAATTGTTCAAACCTAAATATAGAAACAACATGAATTAAAGATTCAAAAAAACTTAAAATACCGAGAAAAAGGTAGAGGTTTGGACTTGAGTAAATTTAAATTAGAAGAAACACTAAAACCACCACACCAACCTATCACTCTAGTTTTATGCCTAGTAGTTTTGCTTATATATAATTCAAGCGATGGAAAAAAAAAACAAACAAACAGAAGTTGCCGGTCAAGTGGCACAACCTCGTTGGACCAACTAGAAAATCAACTAATAGTTGATGTTTACTGTAGATGTAGTTGGTAAATATAGTAATATATAATTGTAATCTATCAATTGCATAGCAATTTTATGGTGTTGTACCATACTATATCGTATTAATCAATTTGTATTTACTCTATTATATGTCTTATATTGTATGGTATTCTATCATATTGGATCAATTTTATTGGTTTTTATTGTAAACTATATAGTACTGTACTAAATTAAATTATATGGTACCATACTATATTGTTCTATTTGTATTGCATTATATTGCAATGTATTATTTTTGTACTAGATTGTATAGTATTGTACTGTACAGTATTATACTATACTATATTACATTCTATTTTTATTGTATTGTTGAGTATATATAGTAGTGTATTGCATTTCATCTTATTGTAGCATATTATATCGTATTATTACATATGGTGTCATACCATATCGTACTCTATAATATCATATCATATTACATAACCTACCATATCATATTACATATTATATCAACTATATCAAATTGTATTACATTATATAACATTACATCACATGAAATAATATCTATAAATACTTCACAACAATTCTACAAACACTTGCACTCCTATTTCGATTTTCAATTTCAATCTCTCTTTGTATCACAATGAAGTTTCTCTATCTTTTAGTTCTTACCTTAGCCATGCTGACATTCGCAACAAGCAAAGAACATAAAAAATTACCGAAATGCAATATTCATCATGATATTGGTAGTTGTCCGCTTCTTAAGATGGCTCCACCATCCCCAAAATGTTGTGATGAATTGCACAAACATATGATTTGTTATTGTGAATATAAAAAAGATTGTCATCATATTATGCAAATCGTAGAAGCTTGTAAGTTAAATTTTTTTGATTATTGTCATTTAGGTGTGTAGATAATCCCTACATTCACCAAATGAAGTTCTTATTTAATCAAGTTCTTCTTTGATAAGAATAATTGTTTGTCCTCAGTTAATAGATGTTAAGTTTTGTTATACTATGTTGTTCTCATGTTCTTTTATGTTTGAAGGTTGGATGGTTAAGACTATAATAATAAGAGACACAACATTTTAAAACAAAATGAAACTAATGCAATCATGGTAATACGTTGTATTAGGTCTTGAAAACAATTAGAAAAGTGATAAAGGTTAATAATGATAATAGTGGCAAACGATGGTAAAAGCAATACAAATAGAATCCTTATGGAACAAAACAAATGTAAGCGAATTATAAAGAACGTCAAACAGTAACCATACTAATAGCGAATGTAACTCATACTACATAACAACTATATTGTCAAATGTTTATTAAAAAAGCCATAGAACAAAATTAAATATCCTACAATTTGAGACTGCCAGAATATCCTCTAAATCTACCTAGATTTCCATCAAAATTGATCCAATTTTTAGAATTGATCTAACTTTATTCATGCTTATCCAGCCTCTTTTTTCACATGTGAACCAAAACTGTAGATTAATTCATTTAATCTCCCCCTTCATCATAAAATTTGGATATGCTTCTTGTCTAGAGTAAAATTGGATCATCTTCAACCCATCGTATGCAAAATACATATGGATTCCACACTTATAACATTTAAACTCGATTTTGTCTTTATTTCCTTGACCCCGACCTTTTCCTCCTCTACCAAATCCTCTTCCTTGACCACTACCTCGACTTTGATTTTTATAACCGTGTTCTCCTCCACCTTGCTTCGCCTTGTAATCACCATTCCTTTGCTTATTCATGAGAGCAATAAAGTGTAACCTTGATCTCCACCCGTTTCATCATGACTTTGATTCATTCTTAGTAAGTTTTTAGTTTTCCTACCGTTTCCTCAAAGGGCATAACCACAATTGGTAGGTATTTCTTTAAAATTGAGTTGCGGCTAACTTTCTAACAATTGTTTCTTCATCAAGGCTTGAATTAATACTTTTAAAATTACCTATTATGCCATTTAACTAATTACCTGAAAGTCATTGATTGTCTCACTTTCCTTTATCATTAGCATCTCTAACTCACTTCTCAGATTGTGTAAATTTGATTCCTGAACACGATTGGCTCCTAGATACCAAAGTCGGATCGATTCCCATACATCTTTCATGTTCTTGGGTTTTGCAATTTGCAATAGAATATCTTTAGGCAAGGTGTATTGAATTAGAACTTTTGTTGTGTAGTTCTTTTTCCCATCAACAGACCATGTGCCTTTAGTATCATCTCAACTAGAATTGTTCACGGAGTGTAGTTTGTTTCGGTCAACTTGAGGCATTGTAGTGACACATTGCCTTCCACATAAACTGTTACCCCTGCTGCGTCTCCTGCCATTCTTGCTACAAACTCGTTTATTCCTACTTACTTTTCTTGCTTGATCCGATCTTGGTTCTTTCAATCTTCACTTGTGAATAGTTCTTGCTTTTTCTTGCTTCAACTTGTTGGTTTCTCTTGACGTTTCTTAACTATGTTATATAAATCTAAGTAGGTTTATAATTTTCGTGCTTCTTCCTTTTCAATTTTTTTACATCTTGCTTGATGTGTTTGTTTATTATATAATATATTACTCCCGGTCATTAAAACTGTTTTTTTATCAAATCTCGGCCGTCAGAATTCGTTTGGAGTCGATCTACACCGTCTAAAGTCGACGGTTTTCAGAAAAAATTGCGGTTATCAGCCGTTCCACCTTCCGTCCATTTCTCTCCCACGTCGCCTCTTCTTCCGCATTTTAGGGTTTCCTTGTAACACTTCTCATCCTCCGCCTTTGATCTTCTACCTGCAACTTCGTTCTTCTTCGCCATCACACCATGAGGTTGTTGACCATTGATATGCACCGACAACACTTCAACTGTAATTACCCCTCCCATGTCTATTGTTGCGACTTGCGATGATGAATAAGGGTTGCTTTCCGCATTGAGTAGCTTTCTGCCCGATTGTTTACAAATTTGACAAGTAATATGAGATACATGTTCTCCGATTTACCTTATCCATGGCAATAATTTTAGTTGAATTCGAGAATTGCTGCGCTAATTTTGATTTTATAAGTAAGAAATCGATTGGGCGGCCATGCCTCTGTCTTACACTGACGCACATCGTCTCCGTCCATACAACTTTCAGATTCAAGAAATCAATACTTAGGTGCTTTCTTATTATTTCAAGATGAAGATAACAAAGCTTCCACGAAGGAATTTACTGGTGCTTGTCGTCAAGATTTCTACTTCAATCGATATTGTTCCTACTTTTGGAGCTCGGTATCAATTTTGAGGTAGCTCTCAACTTTTAAGTTGAAATTATTGTTTTGTTATATATCTGAATTAGGCTTCGAGTAGATTTGTTGTTTATTTCTCGAGTCCACAGTGGTCGATCGATATCACCGTAGCACCATTAATGGTGAATTTAAGAAAGGGTTTGCTAAACTCAAGTTAAGTTTTTTTGGACAATAATCAAAGCCCTAAATCATTGGAAATATGTTTAGATTCTTGAGATTGATAGAACTGAAAGGAAGTTTGCTAGATTTACAAATGACTTTTTGGGCTATTGGCCAAATTGTTTCCTAATTTAGTGTTATTGGCCACTTCCGGAGGTGTGTGAAGTAACTTATAAGATGTATTGCTTTATTTTAGTAGCTCCAGTTTGGTGTTATTGGCCACTTCCAAGGTGTGTGTGGTAAGTTTTATTTTTGTAGCTTCTAATTCTTGAACCAATAATAATGAATATGGTGTGTGCAGTAAGATGGTTACTCTAAGATGTTTAAGCATGTTTTTATAAGAGCTAGAAGGATCAAAGTTGAGTACATATTAGCTTGTGATTCTCAAATATTCAGAGTGGGTAATTACTTTCTGTGTGGTTCACTATCAAGGTTGCTTTATTATCCTTTTTTTCTGTTCATTTTTGCAACTCATAAATGTCAACAATGAGATACCATGTAAACTTTTTTATTAATTAGTAATGTAGTATGATTAGTTTCTTACATTGAAAATGAACTAACAAACATTATGACTGGTGTATACTACAAATTAGGATAAGTTTTAACAATCTTACCTTAAACCTTTTAGTTTATTATTGTGGGTCTTCAATCCTAACCAAGTGATGGGAAGAGTAATACAAAAAAGATAAATGAACAAGAGGTTTCATGGCTACATAAGATGTTAGCCCCACATCTTCTATGAGGTAAACATCTGAATTTTATGCTTGTGGAGAAAGCATTTGTTGACTTTCTATAGTCTATATTATTGAAGGTTTGTTGTAGTTTACTTTGTTTGGGTTGGTGGGTTGTGACCAAGTCAAACATGATAACATTTGTGCAACAAAGTTAATATCAATTTATGTTACTAACCTTTTTGCACATAGTTTGTACTTTTAGTTTCACATCTTAGTGTAAATGTTATTAGTTTATTGATTATGTAACTGTTTGTTTTTCTCTTGATGCTTATAAGTTTCTTCGCTTAAGTCATTTATTGATAAAGAGTTTAATTACCATGTGGGTTACCAAAAGATGCATTAAACATACATCTGCAACTGCACCATGACAGACAGGAAAACAGTTTTTTGCAGAAGTTATTGAAAATCATTTGAAATATTTGAGCATCTCTTGTAAGGTCTTGTGAAGAAACACGTCTATTCTATAATTCTGTTAATTTTGAAAAAAAAAAATTTGTTTTAAAAGTAATGTAATGATCTTGAAATCATGAATATTTATCTGAAGGGCTCACTACTCACAGCTCTTTACCCTAATAAGAAGTACTTGATGCCTCTATTTTATGTACTAGCCCCTGATTAGTGCCGTAAGGATGCTAATCATTCTAATTGATGATATTGATATGTTACTTATTTTGCTCATTATCCATGCCAAGATGTACCAAATTTTATTATGATTTAGCACTCCTGTTTTTGCTTATGCTGATGCTTGGAATTAGTATTAACGCCTTTTGGTGTTGTTTTCTCCTATTGGTTCATCATCTTTCTTGTCATCGTCCTTTGCTTATCACTAGTGTGATAGGACAATGAATTAAAAAGGTATATAATAACACAATTTACTGTTCATATTCTAATTGTTTCCTGTTTGATTACAAGATATTTAATATACATCAGTTATTATTTTATTACTTGCTATGTAGCTTGATAGTGCTGCAAGGGCAAGGTGTGTTCTATTTAAAGGTTGATTGGTGATGATGTCATTGGAATCATATTTTCCTACTCATTTGGGTGCTCGAACGCTTAAATCTTGAATACCTTTGTGAGATCATGGGGCATTTTTTGTGGCACATTGTTTTTCAACTGTGGGGTACCTAATACTTGGAATATGGTGGTGAAAAGTTCAGCATCTTATAAAAACAGTATGGCAACAAAGAACAGTTTCAAGAATGGCTTATTCCATTGCTAAATTAGTTCAGTCTGGATTTGCAATGATAGAACCTCAAGTTGCATTTGCTGTTACAACTAACATAGAGTGTTCTATAAGAAGATATTTTATCAAGCAACAATGATATATTAAATTATATGGGAATATTGTCAAAATTATAATATAATAAAGTTAAATAACATGTACAAATGTTATAAACGGAAAGAAATAGTGGACCAAGTGGAGGTATGGATCCTAGATGCAAAGCCCTTATATCTATGAGCGATTTTACTTTCTTAGGTCAAATATGATACTACAGTGGGAAACTGAATTCAATGCACAGTTCATAAGAATCAATCCATAATCCTCATAGATATGAATGCTCCTGGTGTGAAAAATATAAAGACCACTTGGTATTTGACTTTGATGATGCACCTCATAGGAATGCACTTGGGGAGAGAGTTTTGGCTTTGGGATTCCCCAGGTAGTTACCAAATAACTCTTTAATTAAATTGGTTAACTTTTTGATGAGGTAAACCTGCTTTATATATGCACGGTGTATCAGTTTGTGGAGGTTGTATCACTACGTTAGATTTATGGGTGCAACAAAATGTGGTATGCAATTAATGGTTTAGACTTTAGATGGCTTTCAAAGAAGAATATATTGGAAATGATAACTTAGCATGGCTCCTTTGTTTCTCATTTAGTCATGGTAATTGTGTAAATGGTATTTTCTTTCCATTTTGGTCTATTTTTGCTTCATTTCCAGTCAAAAAAATTTCATGTAGTGTAATAGAACTAGAGCAATTTTTTTTTTATGTAGTGTCAAATGGAATTAGAGCAAACTAGACTATTATTACGTATTTTGAAGACGAACTTAATTGTTTTGAGAATAAGTAAGCTTGTGGGGCCCTTGCAATGACACATGTGTTGATTTCAGTTGTATTATATTGACATACCTGAATTCGGACGGATATAATACGGTTTTCATTTGATTTGAGACTAATTATGTTATTTTAGAATGCAAAGAAATTGAGACATTTCTATCATGATGAAATAATTAGAGGTTGTATGGATCTCTTTTGAAGATATATTATTGTTTTTTTAAGTTTTAGTGTTTATTTGTGTTTGTCTTTATCTTTAAATGTATGATTTTCCATTATGAAGTAAACCAATCTATTGTGATTTAGTTTAACTATCCTATTTGAAACAAATCTATTTTGTTTTCTATGTTTATTACACTTCTATTATTTATGATATGTAGACATGTAGTTAAATGAGTTGTGTTTATATTTTAAAGTAATATACTAATTTTCTTTAAAATGTAATAAAAATTTGTTATGACATTTCATCACAATAAATTACCCGACCAACGGACGGGTATAAAACTAGTTTATATAGTTCTTGCTTCTGCTCTTGTGGCTTTTAGATTCTTGCTCGGTTTTGCTTAACTTATTTCTGGATCATTTCTTGCTTTAATCAATGCTTTCTACTTGCATCTGTTTTGCTTCTGCTACTTCAATGAAAACATAATCATATTTTATTTTTTCTTGCTGTTGTGATTAAATAGAAACGAATTCTGCATCTTTGCTGTTGCTGATCGATCTTCAAGAAGGGTGAGAAAGAAATAAATCTAACATACTTCTATTTTGATCAAGATGGACTGCCTCTATTGGATTGAGCTTCTTTTTTCCTTGTTCTTTTCTGCGAGATTATCTATATCGTAGTTCTGTTTGGAGATATGAACTAAAGCATAGGTTGATCGAGTCTTTGAGGCTTTGATTCCAATTCTTGTAAATCAACCCTAACAATGGCACAAGACAAATGTACACTAGCTAGTATATTTTAGCAAGTGTTCAACACTTCAATTTATTATTATTAGTCAATCAAAGAACTACAGAAAACATAAAATTCAACCCCCGATTTATATACTACAAGACCTTGAAAAACAAGACTCTTAAACACCTACTCAAATACAAACCTATCCTGGCGACTCAAGGACTCGATAAACACACCAAATTTAAACATTAAATAAAACCTATAATTAAACTTGATGTCCTAATATATGTGCCTGCTAAATTATCTTCCCAAAGCTGTGAAGATTTTTTCTTCCATTTATTCGTGGTTATCCAACATCTTTTTACATGTGAATGCATTATAAAGATTAAACTTTTACATAATATACGTGAGCGGACAGAGGTAGCAACACCACATCTACGCGATGCTTATTTAATACGTGAGCAAACCCATAATTTTTGACTCTTTGTAACTTCTATAAAAATTGTTGTCTTATATATTGAATTTCTTTAGACTATATACTATTGTGTTACTTATATAACCTTTTGGGTACTAGACAAGCAAAGCCATAAAAAGTAATACTTCAAGACTCTTTTATTGTTATATTTATAATAAATACACCACATAACTATTTTTAACTGAAGAGATCCAGTTCTATATAATTTTTCTTTAGATCTTTGTGGAACTAATCGCCATAAGATCTTGAGAGTCTATTGGATGGTTATGAAATACTTTGAGATGATTGTGAATTAGATACGATTGCTCTTGATTCTCATCAATATATATATTACATTTAGACTCAAAACCTTTTAAATGACCAAGAGAAATCTAGTGGATCTCATAATAGAACTTTTGGTGTCGATCCATAAAATGACTCTTGACCTGAGTTGAGGCCTAGCAACTTGATCTTCGACTTTGACTTAAATGTTTGATCTTTGTAAAAGTCATAATGAAAGTAGTACCTTGGATTGACCACATCTAGTGTACGCAAGGTCCATTTAGTTTATCTAAAAGGTTAGTATGACTTACACTCGCAAAAACAAAGTTGAACATTATATAAGGTTGGTGTATCAAGCCTAGTAAGTTATTTCACAGAGACACAATACTTATAAACCTATTTGCTCCAAGGCCGTTATAATGGATCAAGCCTAGTTGGTGTATCAAGCCTAATAAGTTCTTAGTTTTTTATTTGTATAGATATTATAATGAAAATCATCAAATTATCACTTGGAGGTGTGCCTTGAAATGAGAAATCAGTTGGATGATAATTTGTTAGGTGTGTCACATATTCGGCTTGTAGGATTCTAATATTATTCACATCCCATGTTCATTAATTTGAGAGTGCTTTCTAATCGCCTTATAATATTAAATTTTCTTTACAACCCATTATTTAAAAACTATTATACAATAAATTTAATTATATTTTATTTTTGCAACCCGTGTATCAAACTGGTTTATAGGCTAGTAAGATATAAAGAACTTATGGCTTCCCAATTAGTGAAATAAACATTAATTTTAGCTAAAACAACGATGTATTACGGATAGAATATAGGTGCATAATTTGAAGGACTGCATGTTTAATTTGGTATGATTATACATGATGATGATGATAGTATATCTTAGGCTACTAAATGCATAAACTCATTTTAGGTTTGAGATGTGATCAAAGGGATGTGTTTCATGATGCTTCAGACTGCAAGGTTACACATGATGATGATGATGTACTGTTTTCTAATGATCATGGTCATCTTCCATTTTAATTACAAGACATGATTATTTTTTATTTGAGGCGGCTGGTGAGGGGTGTTGGCAAGGGTTTTGTTAAAAGGGTTGAGAAGTTGAAAAGAGGTTTGAGAATTGGTTTGAAGTTATATTTTTATGTCTACACCAAGAAGACCACGCGCAAATGTTTTTTAATGAAATCTCTTCGAAAAAGCAAACAGCTTGGAGACACTAATGTTTGTGCAACGCAGACAGAAAATGTTCGCAGATGTTTTTTAAGAAAAAAAGAAACACCACCTTACTTTATAGGAAGGTGGTCTTCCACTTGGGTTACTTACCTTCAATCTTATCCGGTATTTTGCCATATCTACCATCCATGGATGTTCCCTTTCACAAGAGTTTTATATGATGTTGTCAAGATTAGACAGACAACTGACATTGGAGAAGCAAAACCTAACAAAGGTCACCAAATTTTTATCTTCTTCACCTTCAATCTATTTTGGTTTAGTTTTTGAAGAAGAAAACTCTAAGAAATTGGTTTTATTTTATGTCATTTCCTATACAGTTTATTAAGTAAGATTGACTAGGCTTTGTAATCTTATTTGTTGTTTATTGGACTTGATATGTTTTGAAATAGGTTTGGTTCAAACATATGGTTTTGGTTGATGATGATGTAAGTAGGTTTACAGCCATAGAGAGACACCTTGGGCTACCAACCATGCCTCAAACTTGCCTGATGTGTGTTTTCTTATGTCTATCTGGTTTGGCCTTACCCAGCTTCTCCTTTATATGTATGGTCTCACCTTAGGCTACCTAGCATAGCCTTAGAAGACCTTGCCTTGCCTTAGCCTGTGCTGCCTTACCATAAGCTACTTGGCATAGTCTTACCCAATATTATAGTACCTCAAATGGCATGGCATGGTTTAAGACAGAAAGAAAGATGGGACAGGTCTAAGATTGCAAAGATAAGCTGCTGCCTTAAGGATGGGACAGGTCTAAGATCGCAAAGATAAGCTGCAACCCTAAGGATGGGACAGGTCTACTAATCTCTAGCATTTTACAAGTTAGTTTTGCAAGTTAAGAAACATAAAAGTTTTCATGGTCAAGTTTGTAACTATGTTGTCTTTATGGTTCCAAGTTAGTACGAACCTTGACAATACGCTAAGATCATAACGTCTTAGTTTGGAAGCTTAATGAGCAATTTGGTACATCTATACTAATAAAATAAGGATTTTTTATGACATATGTCATAATTTTAAACCTCATAAATATAATTTTTCTCGTTTCTCTCTCTTACATAAAAATTTTCCCGTTTTTCTCATGATTTTCATAAAAGGAGAAATTTTTCTAAGACGGAACTTTTTTAAGAATACTAAATATTTTAAAACCTATGTATTAGATATTAACTAGAATTAAGCTACCCGTGTTGCGGGGTTGTAAAATATTATAAAATAACACCAATGTCACACCACCATTAATGACCATCAACACTGAAATTGTAGTGTGTTAATATGAATGGTATTCTATCGTATTAATGAATTCGTATATACTCTATCATATGTATTATATTGCATGCTATTCTATCATATCACATTAATTTTTATTGTTTTTTATTGTAAAGTATATAGTACTATACTAAATCAAATTATATGGTATTATATCATATTGTTCTATTTGTATTGTAATGTATTATTTTGTACTAGATTCTATAGCATTATAACATACTGTAGTATAGTATAATATAATATCATAGTATAATATAATACTATAGTATAATATCAAATCATATTACATAACATAGTATAGTATGATATCATATCATATAATATCATTGTATTATGTTACAACATATTACATCATAGGATAATAATAATATCTATAAATACTAAACAATATTTCTAGGAACACGTGTATTTCTATTTTGATTTTCAATTTCAATCTCAGTTTGTATCACAATAAAGTTTCTCTATCTTTTAGTTCTTATCTTAGCCATGTTAACATTCGCAACAAGCAAAGAACTTAAAAAATTACCTGAATGCTATATTCGTCACGAAATTAGTAGTTGTCCGCTTCTTAAGATGGCTCCACCATCCCCAAAATGTTGTGATGAATTGCACAAACATATGGATTGTTATTGTATATATAAAAAATCGTGCCATCATATTCCGCTAATCGCAAAAGCTTGTAAGTTAGAAGATGATGATGAGAAAATTTGTTATGATTAGCCACATGAAGTTCTTATTTAATCAAATTCTTGTTTGATAAATATAATTGTTGGTCCCGCTTAATGGATGTTAATTTTGTTATATTATGTCATGTAATGTTTTTGTTATCATGTTTTCTTGTGTTTGAGGGCTAAATGGTTAAGATTATAGTAATATGAGACATAACATTCTACAACAAAATTAAATTAATGCAACCCCAATTTTTTTTTTGAATGGCAAATGTGCGATCCTGCTTTGGATGATAGGTGTTATCTTAATCGGGCACACCTATTCATTTCCCAGCCGGGACCGCACACCCAACTCCCTCAGGAGGAAACTCATTGCCGAGAAAACCCTTTGGCTCATAAGCTGCAGCCCTAAAGATGGGACAGGTATGAGATCGTAGAGACAAGCTGCAGCCCTAAGGATGGGACAGGTCTACTAATCTCTAGCATTTTACAAGTTAGGTTGGTTTTGCAAGTTAAAAAACATAAAAGTTTTCATGGTCAAGTTTGTAACTATGTTGTCTTTATGGTTCCAAGTTTGTTCCCATTGGAGAGTTAGCCTCATGTCCATCATTGTGTGATAAGTGGTGTAGTACCAACCTTGACAGTACGCTAAGATCACAACGTCTTAGTTTGGAAGCTTAATGAGCAATTTGGTACATCTATACTAATAAAAAAAGGTTTTTATTATGACATATGTCATAATTTTAAACCTCATAAATATAATTTTTCTCTTTTCTCTCTCTTAAATAAAGTTTTTCCCATTTTTCTCACGATTTTCGTAGAAGGAGAAATTTTTCTAAGAGAGAACTTTTTAAAAATACTAAATATTTGAAAATCTTTGCTTTAGAAATTAACTAAAATTAAGCTTCCCGTGTTGCGGGGGGTGTAAAATCATACAAAATAACACCAATATCACACCATCATTAATGACCATCAGCACTGAAATTATGGTATGTTAATATGAAAAAATAAAATCAAAGCGTAAAACATATAAAAATATAACTAAGTCGATTTAAAACTCACGCTTTGTGAGGAACCTGTTAAAGGGAGAAAATAGACGTAAAAATAATAAACTACACACCCACGTTATGATATGTTAACTCACATCATTTAGAACGAAACGTAAAGCGAAATGTAAAATTAATGAATCGCACATGCATGTTTGCCGTGTTAACTTGCAAAACCTAGAACTAACGTAAGACAAAAATTTAGAAAATATAAAAAGTATATGGGAGCAAAGTTGAAAGTATAAAATTTTATGAGATTAAATTGCAAAAGATGAAGAGTTTTGGTTTTAAAGTAAAAATAATCAAATTTTAGAAGTTTACTTTGCAAAATATGAAAACATTTGGGTTAAAAGTGAAAAGTCAACTTTTTAAAAAAAATCCCCTATGCATAAGGTACAACACCATTATGCATAGAAAGATTGGTAATTTGTATAGTATAAATTTTTTAAAAATTGAAAAATAATTATAATTCAAACTTTTAATAAGGAAATTTTTAAAAATGACACTTTTTCTAAAAACGGTTGGTTTTGAAATAAAATATATTAAAAACAACTTAAAAAAAATTAAAAACTGAAGTTTAGAAAATGATATTGTCATTTAGTTATTTAATATCATTACTTATACATAATTTCAATAATATTTTATCTCATAATATCATTTTATAATACATGAATTTTCATTACCAATTATTTACTATTTTATGTATTCAACCCATGTAATACACTGGATACTAACCTAATTATGTATATTTTAGATATATTGATAGATGTTAGGAAAAAAATAATTAGATATTTTTAATGTGGGAATGAGTTAGTGTGACTTGCCCACATATTTGTTCTGTTAGATGTTTGAATCAATTCGAATTGATTAAATTTTAAGGAACTTAGGATGCATCATTATAGCACGTGTGATTTGAGTTTGACTCACATACAATTGTTATCTTAGAGCATTCACAGTAGATCTCTATTGTGACATCCGGTAATTTTCCGTTATCAAACTCCATTAGTTTTGTTAGGTCTTGCTTACACGTGTCGTGAACATACACTAGTTGTCGTTGAACGTTGGTGAACTAATAATAATTAACTATGGTTAACAGATAATAATTTAATAAATAATGTTGATTATTAATTTGTGATTATGTGATTCATGAATTTTAAATATTATTTGTGAATTTTACTTTGTAACGTGACAATATGCGATATTTGATCCATGAGTTTTGCTGTTAGTTGAAATATATAATTATCATTGTGATCAGTAATACTTGTGTTTTGTAGTTAAAAAGTTATTTAAAAAAAGTGTTAAAAGATTTAATTTTTACAAAAGATTATCAAGGAGGGGTTAAAGTGTAAAACAACTAAACTTAATTTTGGTAAAAACCCAACCCTAGCCCCCTAACCCTCATTCGGCCGAAACCATCATCCCAACCCCCCCCCCCTTGCGATTTCAACCTTCAAACATCCCAATACAATTGATTTTGATCAATTCCAAGTAGTACCAAGTGGAATTGTTGATCTATATCACGTTTAAGGTGAGTTTCTCAACTAATTTTCATGTTTTTCATCAATGATCAAACCCTAGTTCAATTAACATGATTAAAGTCTAAATTGACGTTGTTTGATGATAATATGATGTTAGTTGTATTGCATTGATGTTACTTTACATGGATTATGCAAGAAATTCATGGAATTTACATGTTGTTCATACCTTACTATAAGTAGTAACTTTTATGCATGAGATTTGGGAATTATGATAAATTGATTATGTTTATCATGTCTAGATGATTGTTATGAACTTGATTAGGTATAAAGTTAGTGAATTTATGAATGAATTGGATGATAGATTGATTTTGGTGTTACTTTCCTGAAAGAAAAACTTTATCAATGTGAATCATTGGATATTGTGAGTTGGGCATGTGTATGATGTTAGAATCATGCTAGAATACTTGTTGATGATGTCTAATGTGTTAGAATACGTTAATTGGCTTGTATGGATACTTGATGGATTACTTGGAAATCTAGGTTTTATGGAACGTTGCAAAAGTGTTGAGTTTATGTTAGGAGGTTTTGGAATCATGTTTTGGGATTATAATAGATCATTGTGTGTATGTTAGTTGGTATGAATCTTGTTGAGTACTGTGATAATGATCATCATACACGCGTGCGAATCTAAGGCCCCTACTTAGTAGGATTGGCAGGGTTTAGGGTGTGAAGTCATGAGTGGCTTCACATGGCATGTGGTGCATGATTAAACTCAATGTATGATTTGTTAATTATGATGTAATTATATTTATGTTGAGCTTGTTGATTGGTTGAGGTTTGCATGTGTTGTATGATAATCTATGTTGGTATGATGATCTTGATAGAACTTAAGATTGATGATGTGACATACGTGAATAACTTGTATGATAATCATGTGTAATGAGTTGCCATAATTGATCAAACAAGATTTCAATTAACATGTCACCAACGGGTCAAACGGGTCAACTAGGTCAAATGAGTCTTTGTTTTTCAAAACCCTTGGGTCAACGTATTTATTGAGCATTTAGGGTTTTTAAACTTTCTGGTTACACATACTAATGTACTCGCGTGTTCTAGGTAACCTTTGACGGGTTGTCTTTCCACTCACCGTTAGCTCTCTATTATTGTTCATTGCGCACCAGGTGAGTTCAATGCCCCACTTTTATTTACTCTCTTTTTAGGGAAGAAAGCATACTTTATTTAAAACTATTTACTATTATAACATGTGTTTAGTAAGACATAGTGTGATATACCATTGAAAGCCCTTACACTTTTGGATCGTTAATTAAGGAATCTAGTGGGAAATCTTGGGTAGTACTACTGGGTCTGACAAGCTCTACCCGTACGACTGGAGGTCAAGCAGGTGCAATATTGTCCTAAACGACTAATAGCGTCACAACTTGGTATGTCGTGGCGGAAGGCAAACATACAAACATAGTCAGCTTCGATCGTGAAATCACTATTGTACATATGAATGAAATTAGACTAGCTATCTATTTCAATACACTTGGTTATAATTTTACAAACGTTATTGTTTATGATGACTTACAAACTCTTGAACTCACCGATCGTCGTGTTAACACTTTTAGTATGCTTTTCTCAGGTCGTTTACTAGTAGCTGCCCTTAGGAGCACTCACGCATCAAGCATGCTTTGAACAATCATTACCTTACATTTGACTTATTGCATACTTATGTACATTGGTTTGGGCGCGTGTTTTACGCAGTTTACATTTATTATTTTGGGTTTGAAATATTTACAAAACTCAACCGCAAATGTTTTAAAGTTTAAACTCTAATTTGCTGAAATGTTACATATAGTGTCGTTCTGAGTAACTAATGACTTGGATCCTGGTTTGTTCACTCGCCTCGCGGTAAAACCCCGCACGTGGATTTTGAGGGTGTGACAGATTGGTATCAGAGCCACTCTTGTGCCGTTCGGGATGGTGGGACAAACCTCGTCGAGGATGGTGAGTTCTTAGGCTTATCAAGGACGATGAGTCCAAAGGGGGGTGATTGTGACGCCCTACATATATCCCACATTGGCTGTGGATAGGAGAGATTCATGGTTCATAAGTAATGTCTGGAATCTAATATCACCAATGCGTTTTGAGCGTGTTGGCTGTGGATGAGAGGAGAAATCCACAGTTAAGCGTGCTTAGGTGGCAGCAATCCAGGGATAGGTGACCTCCCTGGAAAGTTTTCACCCGGGAAACCAAAAGTAAATCCGTGAGCTACTCGTGAGAAAAGCGGACAATATTGCTGGTATGAGGGGCCGGGTGTTACATCTATAAATATGTGAGTGTGTTTTCTATATTATAGAATGATTGTAAATGTTTGTGAGTGAAAAAGAGAGTAAATTTACTGTTCATTTGAATATTTGGGGAATCATTGTTGAGTTACTATAAAATTTTTAATATTTTTGAAAGTGGTTGTGAGTAGAGAAAAGAGAAAATGTAATGATAAATGTATATAAAAGTGTTATTTAATTGAAAAGGGAGAAAAAAATAGTAATTTTTAGTGTAATTATATGGATGGAGATGGGGAATCCATTATGAATGCTCTTAGAGCATTCACAGTCCGTTCTCCATATATATGTGAGTAGATACCCTATATTATGGAGAATGGTTGTGAGTGATTATGAGTGAAAGACTAGAAAATCTATGGGGATTGTACCGTGTTTTCCCGTATTTGGAGAAACACGCTACAACCCTCATAATTTTTTTAATATTTTTGAAAATGGTTGTGAGTAGATGAGAGAGAAAATATAATGATAAATATATGAAAAATATTATTTAATTGAAAAAAAAATAAAAAATAGTAATATTTAATGTAATTATATGGATGGAGATGAGGAATGAATCGTGAATGCTCTTATCCAACTTTATTTTACAAATAAAATATCACATTTGATTTTACATATTAAGCATTTGAGTTGTTGAAATGATTTGATCATTTATGAAAAGTCTTCAGTTTCTAATCTGTATAAGTGACATACTTGTTCTATTCGGTTTCGATGACATCTAATTGTTCTATATTGGAATCACGCTATTGTATTATGGAGTACTTTTTATATTGTATTATATTAATTGTATTGTTGCGCATTATACTGTAGTGTATTGTATTAGATTGTTAGTTGTTACACATTATATAGTAGTGTTATGTACTCACCTAGTTGCGTTGTACTGTATTGTACTATACTATATTATACTGTTTAATTTGTATTATAGTATATGGTAATGTACTCACAGTTATTATGTATTGCATTATATGACATTGTGCTGAATTATACTATACTACATTGTATCATATTATATTGGTAAATTGGATTTTAATAATCCAAACTATTACTCATTAGACGATAATAATTCATACTATTGATTTGGCTGGTAACAATCTCAACTTTTATTTTTATTATCAACAACAATCCTATTAACATAATTATTAAAAATGTACGCATGATTTCGACTCGATTTCGTTCACAATAATGAATATAAACGAAATGAAAAAATATACAAGATATATCGAGCCTATAATTAGTAAAAATTAAGTGTGAATGTATAATAATTATACTACTGGGACTGTTGTTGGTAATTAAAGTGAAAGTTGGGATTTTTACCGGCCAAATCAATAGTATGGATTATTATCGGCCAATAAGTGATAGTTTGGATTATTAAAATCCAATTTGCCTATTATATTGTATGATATAGTATTATGTCATATTGTACCATGTAGTTTCATATAGGGTCGTAGTGAATTGTATTATCGTATCATGTTGTATCATAGTGTATTGTATTGTACTGTATCATAATGTAGTATCTTATAGTAATTAACTATAAAGTATCATATTTGTATTGGATATATCATATCATTTTTATCAGTTGTATCCTAATGTATTATCGTATTGTATAATATTATGTAAAATAATATCGTAGTCTATTGTATTATATGGTGGTATATTTTATTATATTGCATAGTATTTTATCGCATTGTGTCACATTGTATTCTTTTGTATTTTATCCTATAGTATTTAATGGTATTCTATTGAATTGTAACCTATCAATTACATAGCATTTTTATGTTGTTATTTCATATTCTATCGTATTAATGAATTTGTATATACTCTATCATATGTATTATATTGCATGCTATTCTATCATATCACATTAATTTTTATTTTTTTTTATTGTAAAGTATATAGTACTTTACTAAATCAAATTATATGGTATTATATCATATTGTTCTATTTGTATTGTAATGTATTATTTTGTACTAGATTCTATAGCATTATAACATACTGTAGTATAGTATAATATAATATCATAGTATAATATAATACTATAGTATAATATCAAATCATATTGCATAACATAGTATAGTATGATATCATATCATATAATATCATTGTATTATATTACAACATATTACATCATAGGATAATAATAATATCTATAAATACTAAACAACATTTCTACAAACACGTGTATTCCTATTTTGATTTTTAATTTCAATCTCAGTTTGTATCACAATAAAGTTTCTCTATCTTTTAGTTCTTACCTTAGCCATGCTAACATTTGCAACAAGCAAAGAACTTAAAAAATTACCGGAATGCTATATTCGTCATGATATTAGTAGTTGTCCGTTTCTTAAGATGGCTCCACCATCCCCAAAATGTTGTGATGAATTGCACAAACATATGGATTGTTAGTGTATATATAAAAAATCGTGCCATCATATTCCGCTAATCGCAAAAGCTTGTAAGTTAGAAGATGATGATGAGAAAATTTGTTATGATTAGCCACATGAAGTTCTTATTTAATCAAATTCTTGTTTCATAAATATAACTGTTGGTCCCCTTAATGGATGTTAATTTTGTTATATTATGTCATGTAATGTTTTTGTTATCATGTGTTCTTGTGTTTGAGGGCTAAAAAGATTATAGTAATATGAGACATAACATTCTACAACAAAACTAAATTAATACAACCCTAATTTTTTTTTTGAACGGTAAATGTATGATCATACTTTGGATGATAGATGTTATTTTAATCGAGCAAAAAGTTACATTAGACATAGATGAAGTTGAATTAGATCTAAAAGTATCAATAACAAATACAATCTTTTTTAAAATGTTGCATTATACTCAATTTTATAGTAGTATATATATTTTTAATAATTATTCGATACTAAAAAAGAATTATAAAAATAAAGTCTTAGTTTGGTTGAGATAAGCAAACGATTGGACAACAAATTTGGTCCTAGACAAAAAGGGATCAAGACGAATTGTAACAACCTAACCTACAATGGCTGGATTGTCACTATATAGAAATTAAAACACAATGTAATTCTACAATTAATGGAACTAGGATTGTTCCATCATGCGCTTTGCGAGAGGGACACAAACTCCAGGCTAACAAACTATAGCGTTTTGTCAGATATCTCACATGAAAATACATGTACATGATACACCAAAACAAACTACACAAAGCTCATATGCTTAATAAATATGTTACATACAATTAACAAATATTCGACCACCTGAAGCAATAATCAACAGTGAAATCCTTAAGATTTTTACAACATATACCATACATTCTATGCTTTCTATGTTTTTGTATTTTATTGTTTCTTTCTCAAACTCGATTGTTTGGAAGTTGTTGTACTCCTTTGCATCATGCCATAACTTTGAAGTTCTAGTGGGAAGACATTCTTGTCCTTGATTCAAGAAAAAAACACCACTTCACATTAAATAATATAATACTCATAAATATGGAGATATAAATGTACACATTGGGCTTCACCCTTGATTTTGACAACCAATTTTATAGTATGGTCAAAGACTCAAAGGTATAATTTTTTTTTAAAACAACAAACTTTATTAATAAAATAAAAATTAACCAGGAGCTAAACCCCAACAGTACAAAAAGAGAGACAAGAAAAAACAAAAAAGAAGAAAAGAAAGTAAAAGACACTAATTAAAGCATAATTCTAGTCCAAAATCCTTAAATTTTCCATGCTAGTCGACTCCTAGCAGATTGTTCAGTGTAATTACAAATAACTATTATGCACGTACCTCAAAAACCAAATACTGTTATGGCTAGAGTTCTATTATTAACTATTCAAATAACTTCAAATAACCAAACGTCTAACCTTGGGTTGCCGTGTGACATAGATCGCATCCAGGATGTTGCCGGAAATCTCACGTCTACGGTCAGCTGCTGCTTTTAGTGATAATCGGACCATTATAGAACCCTAAATTCATGAAGTTGGAATCCATATGAAAACACAGGTCGAAATCTTAAAAAAATTAAACATTTAATAACACTCTGCACGACACCATAGTCTTATATACAGTGTAACCATCTAAAGCATGAAATTAGCAAAATCAAAAGAAGAAATAAACTTGTCCTTTAATACTAACAACAAATACTAATAGCAGCAACACATCATATTTACACATTTAGCGACTTCTTGTTCTTTAAACTTCACTGAAAAAACAAGATTATGCTCAGGATAACATGACCCATTTTGTGTTATGACAAAAGTAAGCCTTCAAAACAACTTTAGCATAAAACTATCGAATGACAATATCACAAAATGCTTATATAACTATTTACAGCAATATTAAAACCGGTCGAAAAAATTGACCCGTCTTGGGTTACAACCAAGCTAAGCCTTTCCAATAGTGATAATATTGTGAAATGCCGGATGACCTGGTGGTTCTTGCACTTGCCCGAAATAGCGCGCGTGTGTTAGTATCAAAAAGATCATAGTACAACTAAACTAAATACTAGTGCTCGTTATTGATATCACTGTAGCATTTCTTATGACATATTTATAGGTTTAAATGTGTAACACGTACTACTTATGAATAAATCTTGTTATAGCCAACTTAATATTCCATTATACTATTATAAATGCTATATTATGTCTAGGGCTGTCCAAACTGCTTGACGCTCGAGGATCGCTCGACGATCGATCGGAAAATGCTCGGAAAATGCTCGTTTGAATTCTGCTCTGTTGTAAACGAGTAGAGCGGCTCGGATCGGTTTGTAAACAAGCAGAGCACGAGCAAATGTCCGCTCGCTCGACGCTCGCTCGGTTTTGCTCGAATACATATACATATACATATACATATACATATACATATACATATACATATACATATACATATACATATACATATACATATACATATACATATACATATACATATACATATACATATACATATACATAGACATAGACATATACATAGACATATACATATACATATACATATACATATACATATACATATACATATACATATATACATATACATATACATATACATATACATATACATATACATATATACATATACATATACATATACATATACATATACATATACATATATACATATACATATACATATACATATATATATATACATATACATATATATATATATACATATACATATATATATACATATACATATATATATATATACATATACATATATATATACATATACATACATATATATATATATATACATATATATATAGGGTTATGATCATTACAAAACCACTTTTTATTTTTAAAACCACAGAACCATTGATTTACATAAGTGTAAATTAAGTTTGATGATACTTAATCTATTTTACATATGTGTATATCAGACATGAATAATAAACTATGTAAAACAACTAAATATCATCAGTTTTAACTTACATTTATATAAATCAATGATTCGTAATTTACATTTATGTAAATCAATGGTTTTTTTAGTTCTGAAAATAAAAAATGGTCCTGTAATGATCCTGACCCTACACACATACACACACACACACACACACACACACACATATATATATATATATATATATATAATGTATAATATTTAAATTGGTTAAAATTACATTTTGTCTTAACTCTTAATTCAAAAGCTCATTACCTAATTAAAAAAATCCATTCCCCTAATTCACCACAAGTCCACACTCCACAATCAACAGCCCTACTTCGGTTCACACTTCACAGCTATTGACAACCCCTTCTACCCTGCGCGGCCGCGCCATCCACAACTTCACCGGCGACACCACAAGGACACTAGCATCCCCTTCTACCCTGCAGTCCCTTCGCCTCACAACCCTATCGACCTACTAATCCAACCCCGTCAGCCGGCATCCACAACCCCGTCATCCACAACCCCACCGGCGACCGACAACCGACGACAACTCCGGTCCCTTACAACCCCGTCGGCTGTCATTCAAGATTTGAAGGTTGTAAGGTTAGATTTCTAAGTTTGTTTTTTAGTTTATTTGTCTATATTAGATTCAAACCTTAGTTTTTTTTTAATTATTTTGTTTTAATGATTTCTAAGTTTTAAGTATAGGGCTGGATTACCGAAAGGTATGTGTTTTTTGATTCTAAGTTTTCTAATTCTCTATATTTTTTTCTTCATATGAGCTTATAAGAAGTTGGTCAAGATGAAATTAAATATGTACTGTACACGTAAGAACTTGTTGAATATATGATTAGTTGACACTTGATTAGTCTCAATCAACATGCGTTGCAAAGTTGTTTTGAATTTTCATTTTAGACATATTTAATGTTGTAGATTCAAAAGTCATATTTAAGAGTATGTCATATGTGTATGTATTGTTTGTTTAAACTTAATATACGTATTTTTTGTAGAATGTCTTCTAAAAAAGAATCGAATGGAATTGAGACTTCTGATGTTGAGCTAAGTGACGGAGAAAGTGTCGAGCTAGTTGATGAACTGAAAGATAAGAATGATGTATGTATAAAGAAGAGAAAAAATTCTTCTGATGTGCAACCATAGTTTATAGACATTGATGGTATGTACAAAGGAAAAATGGTGAAGAAAAAACAGTGCATTCATTGTAAGCATAACTATGTAGCAGAAAGCTCGAGTACAACAAGTCTTAAGCGGCACCTCACAAATTGTTTAAATTACCAAAGATCGATTGGTAATAAGAAAAGTACTATTAATTTTGACTCAAGTGGTAGTGATAATAAAACTGGTTTCATCAATTTTGAGTCAATTGGGAGTTATAACCAAATGAAGTGCAGGGAAATAATTGCAAAAATGATCATATCTCATGAGTTGCCTTTCTCATTTATTGAGTATCACCGATTTAATCAATTAATGAAGTATAATAATCCATTATATCAGAAAGTAAGTAGATCAACTATCACAAGAGATTGTATAAAAATGGTGGATGGAGAAAGAGAGAGGATAAAAAAGCTTTTGAAAAAGGTTGATATGATCTCACTTACAAGTGACTGTTGGACATCAAACCAAACAATTGGTTACATGTGTTTGACAGCTCACTTTGTTGATTCTGATTGGATAATGCAAAAATATATAATTAGTTTTAGTGAGCTTGCACCACCTCATAATGGTGAGGTTATATCAGATGCTATCTTAGAATGCCTTATTAAATAGGGCATTCAAGATAAAGTTGATACAATTACTCTAGATAACGCATCTAACAATGATAGGGCAGCCACAATTTTGAGGAATAATTTTCAGGGGAAAGGAAAACTACATTTCGAGGGATTGTTTTTTCATGTTAGATGTTGTGCACATATCTTGAATTTGGTCGTGCAAGATGGATTAGGAACTATTGAACCATGTCTTTCCAAAATTAGAGAAGGTGTCAAGTATTTAAGGAAGTCTCCTGGTCGTCTATTGAAATTTGGTGAAATAGCTATAACTTTGGGTATCCACACTCGTCGGTCTTTATGTACCGATGTAAAAACTAGGTGGAACTCAACACATTGAATGCTTGAGTTAGCTATTCACTAAAAACAAGCTTTTCAAGGCTATGCATTGAGAGATTCCAACTTCATATGGTCCTCTACAGTTGATGAATGGACAAGAGCCGAAAAGGTTTGCAAGCTTCTTGAAGTTTTTTTGAAAGCTACTAATTTGTTTTCAGATACATCATATCCGACTTCAAACTTGTTTCTTACTGAAATTTTTAAAGTGAAAAAAGAGATAAGCAATGCATTTATATTGGATGATTCTTTTTTGGCGGAGATGAGTGTACCTATGTATGAGAAGTTTGAAAAGTATTGGGGGGAAATTGGGGTGCTTATGTCTATTGCATCTATTTTAGATCCCCGTTTTAAGTTGGTGTCAGTTGATTGGAATTTTGAGAGGTTATATCCGGTAGAGGAGCGTGAGATTCAGGTTCAAGATGTCACTAGCAAGTTAAAAAATCTTTTTCAAAAGTATTTCAATGCATTTAAGGCATCTAAGGTGGCCACAAGATGCTCAAAGGCCTCATCTTCTTTTAGTGAACAAAATTTACCCGGAGATGATTTTTTAACTTACCTCAAATCAAGACAAATCGAGACCGAACAAAAAACTGAGCTTGAGTTGTATCTGGAAGAGCCTAATTATACATGTGAGGAGTCAAAGTTTGATGTGTTGAAATGGTGGGGTCATTATTCAAGCAAGTTCCCCGTTTTATATAAAATGGCTAAAGATATTTTTGGCATCCCGATCATAACTGTGGTTTCCGAATCGGCCTTTAGTGCTAGGGGGCGTATATTGGATGTCTACAGAAGCTCTCTTACAAAGGATATGGTTGAACTTCTTGTTTGTGGAAGCGATTGGTTAAAGGCCATCTCAAAAACAACCATTCAAACATTGGAAGTAAGTTTATATTCATATTTTTCTTCGTTTCTACTTTATACTTTAAACTAATATTTTTGGTATATTTTTAATGTCTAGAAATCTACAAAAGAAGAAGAAAAATTAGAGATTGATGTCTTGATTCTAGATGAGTGTGGTAACAACTAATAGATATGAAAGGTATATATTTCTATAAAACCTTTGAATGTACATTGTCAATAATATTGAAGCCTACAATATATACTATTATGCTTAGTCTAAATGTTTAATTAAACATTGCTTTTGGCTTTTTAAGGTGGACATAGAAATGGTCGTGAAAATCATCATTGGTGGACTTTTTGGAGATTACATATATATTGTCTTTCTAAGAATTTTAAGTTTAACTTAGAACTTAATGTGTTTGAATTTGTATTTTGTGTAACTTTTATTTCGTATGGTTTTTTGTTAACTTATTAGGTTCGTTATTGGAACTTGGAACTCTTGAATGAATGAAAAACCGAGCTAAACGGAGCCGATCCAAGCACGAGCATGACTTTGATACGAGCGAAACCGAGCTGCTCGGTTAAATTTGATACGAGCACGAGCATGACTTTTCCGCTCGCTTTTATAAATTTGATCCGATCCGAGCGGCTCGATTTTAAATCCGAGCGGCTCGATTTTAAATCCGAGCGAGTTCGAGCATACCTTCGCTCGGATCGGCTCGGCTCGTGAACAGCCCTAATTATGTCACTTATGACTTCCATGAGCGTTCATAGTGTACCGTTCCATGTATATATTCAAAAGTTGGTAGGTATATTCAAATCTTTAAAAGGTTTGAATCATCAAATCAATAAAAGATCAGGCAATGCATAAACAATTATACCAGACTGCAGGAAATAAGAGATTTTGAGACGAAAGTTTCGCCGTGAACATTGTGCCGCAATAAACTCGACGCAAAAAAGTTATTGCGGCGAAATTTTAAGCCGGGCCCACCTTTTAAAATAAACAAAAAAGAAAACAGAAATTTTATTTGCAACGATACTTGCGACGACAAATTTGCCGCAAATGGATTTGAATTTTCTATTTTCATTTAAATTTTTATTTTTATTTTGCAAAGACAAATCACCGAAAATTTTGTGGTACTTTCTGTTTTTTGCGACGAAATATCGCCGCAAATTTTGTGGTACTTACATGTTTTTTGCGATAATGTCGCCGCAAATACCTTTTTTTAGTTTTCGCTGCATTTGCAGCAATCCATTCAAACCTGTTGTTGCACATCAATATCAGTAATAACATTTCAATTATCACATTGCAATGTCAACAAACCAATGTAATAAGTTAAACAACTAAAATCTAAAGTTTACACAACCAAAGTCTTAACAACCCAGTTAACAATAAAATCTAAAATTTACACAACCAAAGTCTTAATAATCTAGTTAACAACTAAATTCTAAAGTTAGATGACCAACCTACTTCATCTTCACTTTCATCATTTTGTTGGGAAGCACCATCTATCCGCCGTAAGGCGTTTTGGGCTTGGGTTTGAATTTGAGTTTCCATTTGAGACATCATAGAAGCCGTCATTTGAGACTACCATTGTTGTTGTTCAATTACGAGTCTTGCCGATATCATCTCCTCAACCTCGGCTTGTGAGAACATCCGCTGATCTCTCCTTTGAGATGGAGGTGGGGGTTGTGAAGACACGTTGGGTATTGGCCCAATGCCACATTCCGACCCAGGCTATTCCCCTAAGACCTCCTGCATGACTTGCTTCTCAGACATCTCAGGGTGTTGTTGTTGAAGTTCTAGCATTAGCTCCTATGTAGTTTAGAAAAAAATAATAAACGATGTTATATATATGGGGATGTTATATATTACTTCACATGTTTAAAAAAGTAAGGTGTATACATTACTTACATATGATGCAACGGGTTCAGGCCGAAAGAAATTGCCATCTGCATCGGTATAGTGACTGTGATATACTTGTATGGCACTACCCGATTCCTCTGAACCCTCCGCCCTCTGTAAACACATTAGATTAAAACAACTTACAAACATGTAACGGGCTTGGGCTAGAGATGTCCGGCCACCATGTCCCTTGACCGTCTGCTTCCCTTTGTTGGACTTGTTTGTTGTAGACTGAGCCTTGACTTCAGGAGAAGTGTAGTAATCCACATAACCTTTCCATTCTGATTCTTCCATGCCAGGTGGCACAACATCCAAAATAACTATGTCAAAGAACCTTTGCTTGAACCGATATTTATGATCTTTATACCAGTTCGCAACATATCTCTCAATACCTCCCCTCAGGCCTTCGTGGGGACTCGTATCAAAATAGTCATGTAAATTATGAAACAAATAGCTTAGTGTGTATATATGTTAAAACAATTTTACAACATTGAATTGAATTATCAAAACTTAACCTTTAAATTGGTCCAAATAGTTGCCTTCAACTCTTTTGGTAGCTTTCCCTAGGACTTGTAGTTTTGGGGAAATCGATCAACGATGGTGCCAACCAGTGGAGCGAAGGTCGATGCATTTTCATCTACGGGTTTGTAGGTGCTATGCGTACCTTGCTCAAATTGAATTGTCATCAAATGTCCTTGGGGATATTTCTTGCGCACACCCATAAGTGTAGTCTTTCCATGTTTTCCTTGGCTTGTAAATTAAAGTGAAACAAATAATAAACACAAGTAAATAAAATTCAACTATAAACAGAATTACAAAAATTCATCATACCTCTACCACTACCGGAGTCGTCACTAACCTCACACTAGTTTGGAACCTACCAGGATCGATCTCCATCAGGAGGACCACCACCAGGTGGACCACTACCAAAAGCATGTCCATCGTGACCTTGTGCAACGTCTGCCATCTGTAAAAAAACTACACAAGTATACAAACATACCACAAATAACATTAATAATTCATAATAATTCAATGAACAGTAAATCAAACATAATACAAGATTATACAACTGAATAAACATTATAATTCAAACATAATAATTCAACTATGTTTTCAAATTACAAACTAAAATCATTTGGATTCATTGGTTTAATAAGTTTCTACTCCACATTCATTATTAGATTCTAGTAAATCATCATCTGAATCATTAGTATCATCAATTACATTGTCTGTATCATTATCTTCACCGTCATATGTATCTTCGTATGGCTCGTCATCTACATCGACATGTTCAAGGGAAACATTAACTTCCATTGCATTTGCATCTCTACCCAAACCGTCATAAGTCAAACTATCCAAGTCAGCAGACAACGAAAGGTCAGATGAAGTGCTTCCATGTATTAAATCTGCTTTGTTATTTTCAGTGATAATATCTCGGTCCTAAATCTTCCGATGATTCACCTCTTGGATGACCTTCCAATGTCTATGTGATTGAACTCTTTGACCTGCTTTAGATGGTTCGTCAAGATAAAAGACACGATCTTCTTGTGTTGCAAGAATGTATTGGTCATTTGTAAACCTTTCAGTTTGAGTAGAAATACTAGTTATGTTATTCTTAGTGACACAAAGTTTGTTATTATTAGTTTTGAACCATTTGCATCGAAACAACACAACCTTGCAATGATCTAGATAACCTAGCTCTAGAATATCTTCCAACAAACCGTAATACTTTGTCCCCTCATGCCCAGTTGTTGAGATGCCGCTATTTTGAGTTGTACGGCGTAAGTCTCGGCTATGAACCACAAACCTCACGCTGTTAACTATACAAGCGGTGTAAGAGGTTGCATGTCGTGGTCCATTTTCCAAAGCAAATAATTGAATACTAACACTAGATTCATTGTTTGCTCGCAGACAGTTGATCTATATGAATTAAGAGAAAATTAGGATGATTATGATATTATTAGTTTGCATAAACGGTTTAATATATAAATGACTTTACCTTCAGTTTAAACAAGTTAGGAAATTTTGCTTGCAAGTCAGTCCCATGCGGCATTTGACTAGTAAATTCACTATAAATAACGTTACTTGTTTTAGTAATAATCACCAAAAATTTTACTTACGAAAAGACAACCCGGAATAAAAAATACTTACTCCTTGTATTCATCGATCTCTGAGCTGTTGTTAAGGATAAACCAATTAAGTTTTGCCTAAAGCTCACCATCCAAATTTTTATCAACCCCCTTGCTGATAGGTGTGCATAGTGATTGTAAGACTCCAAACTCACTTGTGGGAATTAGGGCGTCCTTGTTTCTATCCTGCCAATTAAATCTTGTTGGTACACCATCAAGATACTTGAACAGAAAGTTAAGGCTTCATCCACCATGTAAACAGGCCCACCTTGAATGGCCTCCTTAGGAAAATGCATAACCAAATGAATCATTATGTCAAAAAATGACGGAGGAATATTTGCTCTGTAACACTCGAAATCTTGTCAAAATAAAAGAAAAGAAAAGTATCTAGAAGAAAGCAAAAAAAAGCCAAAGATGAGGGGTGTTTTGTGTAAAAGTACACAAAAGTCAAAAGTGCACTTTATATGGGCATGGCCGCTCATATCACTCCTGCTGCTACTGTGTTCAACCGAATCAGAAGAAGAAGAAGAAGAAGAAACCGAAGTTCTCTCGGTTCTAGAGAGAGAAAGAGGCTGTTTTGATCTTGGTATGTATTTCTTTGCATAATTGGCTCGGTTTATGTTGGGTTTTGACCAAGAAACCGATTTATATATGTTTTATGTGTTTGGTTGTTGTTTTTGCTTGTTTTAGGCGTTTGAACTCTTGTGCACACGAGTTTGGAGGAGTTTTGCTTGTTTGCTGCACTAGGTGAGTTCTAGACCTCGGTTTTTGTGTGTTTTAAACTTCTTTGGGCCTGAAAATGCATGTTTAAAAGGTTTTGCAGCTGTTTTATGCTTTACCGTATGTATATGGGTGTTTGTGTTTGTGCTTTATGGTAGTTTATGTGCTGTTGATGCTTATGATGTTGAGTATAAGCTTCGAACAGATGGATAAGCATGTCTGGTTAAGAATTTTTGGTGTTTTCGTGGGTGTATGCCTGCTCTAGATGTTAAGCATGTTAGATCCATGATAAGGATGTGTTAGATCGAGGATTGGGGACTGAATAATTGCGTAAGTGCATTTGCAGGTTGGTTAGTTCATCCGCATTTAAGTACTTTGTTCATGCGCATTGTTGTTTGTTCATCCGCATTTGTAGTTGCTTATGCACCCAAGTGTTCTTCCGCATTTCTTTTGTTAATGCGCATTTGCTACAGTGTTCATGCGTATTTGTTTCAGTCATTCGCATTTGTTCTACCAGCATTTAGTTGGACACTTGGAATAATCTGAAGACTTTCATCCGCATTAGTTATTGTTCATCCGCATTAGTTTTTTTCATCCGCATTAGTTTCTGTTCATCCGCATTAGTCTCTGTTCATCCGTATTTGTCTAAGGACTTGGGATTTTTCTGAAGCTTGGGAAGTAGAATGTAACGGGTAAGTTCTGGAATGTTTTGCAGGTTCATGTCTGTTGTGGTGATGCATGTTGTGGGCTGTTGTTGATGCTTTATACTATGTATAATGTGACTTTACGTGGTGTGTTTATATTCGTATGCGTAAAGTATTATGTAACGAAGTGGAAGATAACGATAATGAAAAGTGGTACGTAATGAAAGAATGAAAGTCTTGCAAGAAAAGATTGAGGTGAGTGACCGTGTTGTCACAAAAGACTCGTAAGGGGTTTAATCCATGAGATTGACCCGAAAGATGTCGTGATGCTCTCCCCGGTGCTGTGACGGTCTTCGGACATGAGGCGGGGGTGTTGCAAAAAGAGACGGGGTCCTTGTCGCGTACCCTGGTACTGTTGGTCTTCGAACATGAGTAGGGTATTGCATGAGACAGGATCCAGATTATAGTGAAAGATAATGATGAAAAGTACGAAACATACGAAATGAATGAATACGTGAGTTAATGAAAGATAATTAAGTCTATACCTTGATGTATGTATGATGAATGCTCACGTGTGAAAGCGAAAGAAGTATTTTATTATAAATGATATTTTCATATATAAATCCTACAAGGTATTTTAAACGTTTAAAAACTAGAGCTCACTTAGCAACGCTGACTTTTATGCATTTTCAGTTGGCAGGTAATTGTTGCTGAGGGTGGCATGCGGGGGAAGCTACTCGGCAGGGCAAGATTGACATCCATTCATCTTTAATGATATTGTTGTTTTGTAATGCAATTAATATGATCTTTTTGTAACTATTAAAAATTAACGATGTATTGTTTTGCAACGGTATTTATTAATGAAGTGAATGATTTTTGATATTAATTCCGCTGCACTGGTTTATGAACTATGAAATGTTTTATATATATCGTGCTATGATTGACCAACTGTGAGGTCCCCGGGAACGGGGCCTTACAAGTTGGTATCAGAGCCAAAGTTTAAGAGAAATAGGTAAATATTTTCAAAACCTAAACTTAAACTGAGAATGGGACGAATGGAGGGATGCCAGCCCGAGTAGCTACGTGCCATCAGGTATTCTTTTCTTAATGTTAACCGGTACTATGTGCGTGTGCTATTTGATTTATGTGCTTTTAGTATATTTGAATACTGATGTAGTCAGGATAAGAAATGCTTGGGGGATGAAGAGTAAAGTAAGTGGCTAATCACAACTGGCCACTATAATTAGGGACTTACTATACTTGACATAAACTGAGCTATTACCTTAAATGACCGTGTTGGTGTTTGAATCTTATAGTGTTAGAGGATGGCTGTAGGTAGATCATCTAAGGCTTCTAGAGGTGGAGTACGGGGTGGTCGTGCTGGTAGACCACGATCCGCAAAGAACAAGACGAAAACTGCAGAGACGGCTCCTAGTGAGCCTGGGCTTCATCACCCGGAGGGCGGAGATAAGAGTGCCAACCTGAGGGCCTCAGTGAAAGAGGCAGTGGTGGAGGAGGTTCACCAAGTCATGCAGACTATCCTACCGTCTGTCGTGACTGAGGTGATCCGGGCTGTAAGGGAGGATGAGAGGAAAGAAAAGGAGGAAGAGAGAAGGGCTGCTGCTGGGAGAAGGGAGAATGAGAGAGATCATGATGATGAGAAGGAGATGAATGTTGAAAGGGGAGCCTCCAGTGATGAAGAAGATGTAGTGGTGCAGGAAACCACGAGGTGATGCAGCTACGGGGCATTCCAACGGTGTAAACCCCCTACTTTTGACGGTAATGGTAACGCTACAGCTGCCCACCGCTGGGTTAAAGAGATGGAGGCAGTGTTGGACATTAGTGAGTGCAGGGAGGACCAGAAAGTGAAATTTGCCACTCACTTATTTGTTGAATCGGCTTTGTGTTGGTGGGACAATATTGTCCAAGCCGAGGGCAGCAGGGCCATCGGGAGGATGAGATGGGGAGATTTGAAGAAGTTGGTTGTTGAGGAATTCTGTCCTCACAGGGAACTAAACAAGGTAGAGAGAGAGTTCCTACAGCTTGAGGCGGGAACCATGACCCACCAGCAATACACCACCAAGTTTAACGAAATGGCGAGGCTGGTGCTGAATCAGGTGACGTCGGTGTCGAGGAAAATTAAGAGGTATGTGCAGGGACTGCCGGCTAATATTGCAGGCACTTGATTGCTGCCCAACCAAGCACTTTTAGGTTGGCAGTGGATCTGGCTGGGAGGCTTTACGATGAGAGAGAGGTGTCAGTGGTTGAGGTGAAGAAGACAGGTGGTGGTGACAAGAACTGGAGTAGGAAGAGGTTTGGGCGTGATGGTTTCACCCCAAATAACAAGATAATGAAAATGGATGACCGAAGAGTGGGGTCATCAAGCTTGGGGGCGAAGAGGTGTGGTAAGTGTGGGAAGGAGCATATTGGGGAATGTAGGTTGGGGTTAAATGTTTGCCTTAAGTGCGGGAAGCCTGGTCACATCGCTAATGATTGTAGAGCGTTGAGGTGTTATATCTGTGGGGAAGAGGGACACATGAGCAGGGATTGCAAGAAGCAAAAGGCAGAGAGTTCCAGGGTGAAGAAGAGGACTGAAAGTGAAGGGTAGAGGGCAAGCGCTAGAGCATTTACAATGACCCGGGAGGAGGCCAGGGTGGATCCTGATGTCGTGTCAGGTATGTTTCTAGTAAACCAAACTTGTGCCTCTGTAGTATTTGATTTTGGTGCTAGTAGGAGTTTTATTTCTGCTGCTTTCTGTGCTAAGCTGCCTATTAGTAGTAGAAGAATTGATGAGCCATTTGATGTAGAAACTGCTATTGGTAAGTCTACCAGAATTTCTGATATGATTGAGGATTGTGGCATAGAGTTAGAAGGCCATAGGTTCTCTGCTAAACTATTTGTGATGCCCCTAGGAGGATTTGATGTAGTTCTGGGGATGGATTGGTTAGCAGCCTATGAGGCAAACATCGTGTGTCGCAAAAAGATGATCCGACTGACAGCGCCCAATGGAAGTTCGGTAACGGTTTACGGTGATCGAGTTACTACAGTTCCGAAGGTGATTTCGATGGTGGTGGCCGAGAAGTGCATGAAACGCGGATTTAGTGCCTACCTGGCTTATGTGAAGGATGTGGACGTGTCAGTACCATAATTGTCCGACGTACCAGTTGTGTGTGATTTTCCAGACGTGTTCCCAGAAGATTTACCAGGCGTGCCACCGGACCGTGAGATCGAGTTTCAGATTGATTTGATACCCTGTGCTCAAACCGTTGCCAAGGCACCATATCGATTAGCTCCAACCGAGATGAAGGAGCTGATGGTTCAACTGCAGGAGTTATTGGACAAGGGTTTCATTCGACCGAGTATCTCTCCTTGGGGTGCTCCGGTCCTGTTTGTCAAGTAGAAAGACGGTAGTATGAGGATGTGCATAGACTACCGGGAGCTAAACAAGTTGACAGTTAAGAATCGATATCCCCTACCAAGAATAGATGACTTGTTTGACCAACTCCAAGGTGCCAGCTGGTTCTCCCGAATAGATCTCCGATCTGGTTACCATCGGTTGAAGGTTAAGGAGCAAGACATTCCTAAGACAGCTTTTCGCACGCGTTATGGACACTACGTGTTCCTCGTTATGTCTTTCGATCTGACTAACGCGCCAGCTGCCTTTATGGATTTGATGAATCGAGTGTGTCGGTCGATGTTAGATAAATCAGTGATTGTGTTTACTGATGATATCCTGATTTATTCAAAGAGCAAAGAAGAACATGTCGGCCACATACATGAAGTAATGGAGACGCTTCGCAGGGAGAAGCTTTATGTGAAATTCTCTAAGTGTGCTTTTTGGTTACGTGAGGTTCAATTTTTGGGTCTCGTGGTGAATTCTGAAGGAATTATGGTGGACTCGGCGAAGGTTGAGGCGGTGATGCAATGGAAGTCCCCAAAGATTCCATCCGAGATTTGAATTTTCTTGGGATTGGTAGGCTACTACAGGAGGTTCATTCAAGACTTTTTCAAGATAGCCTCACCTTTGACTAAATTGACTCGCAAGGAGGATGCTTTTGAGGAGTTAAAGGCAAGATTAACTCAAGCTCCTGTTTTGACATTACCCGAAGGGAGTGAAGACTTAGTGGTGTATTCGGATGCCACCTATTCGGGACTGGGTTGTGTGTTAATGCAACGTGGGAGAGTAATAGCCTACGCATCCCGATAGTTGAAAACCCACAAGATCAATTATCCCACGTATGATTTGGAGCTTGCAGCTATGGTCTTCGCCTTAAAGATTTGGAGGCATTACCTGTACGGGGTGAAATGCACAATCTTCACCGACCACAAGAGCCTAAAGTATTTCTTTGAGCAGAAAGATCTCAACATGAGGCAGAGGAGGTGGTTAGACCTGATTAAGGATCATGATTTTGAAATCCACTACCATCCGGGAAAAGCCAATGTAGTGGTTGATGCCCTCAAATGAAAAGAGAGACCCGAGCCAATCCGGGTGAAGGCTTATCAATTGGTGATGACCTCTGACGTGATGACACAGGTCAAAGAATTTCAGGATGAGGCATTGAAGGAATATTGCCTTAACTCTGAAAGGATAAGAGGTCTATTCACGGAGTTGGGAGAAAATACCCACGGAGTTAGAACCCGCTTCGGGCGGATGTGGATTCCCCGCTACGGTGATCTACGAGGATGATCTATGGATGAAGCTCATAAGACTCGATACTCCATTCATCCCGGTGCCACTAAGATGTATCAAGATATGAAGAAAGACTATTGGTGGCCGGGTATGAAACGTGACGTGGCGGAGTATGTGAGTAAGTGCCTTACTTGCTTACAAGTGAAGGCAGAGCATCAAAAGCCATACGAAAGGATCCAACCATTGGATATACCCGAGTGGAAGTGGGAGCACATCACCATGGATTTCATCATGAAGTTACCACGTACGGCAAGGGGGTATGATGCAATTTGGGTAATAGTTGATCGTCTGACAAAGAGTGCTCACTTCCTACCAATCTGTGAGACGTATTCATCCGAGAGGTTGGCTGATCTGTTCATCAAAGAGATTGTAGCTCGCCATGATGTGCCGGTATCTATCGTGTCAGATCGTGACACTCGGTTCACATCGAAGTTTTGGAAGAGATTCCACGATGCGATGGGGACGAGGCTACACATCAGTACGGCTTATCAACCTCAAACAGATGGTCAGTCTAAGAGGACAATTCAAACGCTCAAGGACATGCTCCTAGCATATGTGATCGACTTTGGAAGAAGTAGGGATGATCATCTACCATTGGCAGAGTTCTCATACAACAACAGCTATCATGCCAGCATTGGCATGCCACCTTACGAGATGCTATATGGTAGGAGATGTAGAACGCCCGTGTGTTGGGGAGACATTGGGCAGTAAGAATTGGGAAGCGTGGAGGTAATCAAGGCTACGACTAAGAAGCTAGAAAAGATCAAAGCCTTTATGAAGGCAGCCAAGGACAGACAGAAGTCGTATGCCGAAAAGAGGCGTAGACCGATCGAGTTCAACATGGGTGATAAAGTCATGTTAAAGGTCTCGCCCTGGAAGGGGATCATCCGGTTCGGGAAGAGAGGCAAGCTGAGTCCAAGGTACATAGGGCCTTTCCAAATCGTTGCACAAGTAGGGGAGGTGGCATATCAACTAGAATTGCCTGATGAGTTAAGTGGAATTCACCCGACGTTCCATGTATCTCCTCTGAGAAAATGCTTAGCCGATGAAGATATGATTGTGCCACTGGAGGATATCGAAGTGAATGAAAGGCTTAATTATGTGGAGCAACCAGTGGCCGTCATAGACAGGAAGGAGAAGAGATTAAGGAATAAAGTGGTTCCACTCGTACGTGTGCAGTGGAAACATCGGAAGGGTTCCGAGTCTACGTGGGAGACGGAGGAAGAAATGAGACAGCATTACCCACAGTTATTCGAAGAGTGACAGGTTTCGGGGACGAAACCTCTTTAAGGGGGGTAGACTTGTAACACCCAAAATCTTGTCAAAATAAAAGAAAAGAAAGTATATAGAAGAAAGCAAAAAGAAGCCAAAGATGAGGGGTGTTTTGTGTAAAAGTACACAAAAGTCAAAAAGTGCACTTTATATGGGCATGGCCGCCCATATCACTCCTGCTGCTACTGTGTTCAACCGAATCAGAAGAAGAAAAAGAAGAAACCGAAGTTCTCTCGGTTCTAGAGAGAGAAAGAGACTGTTTTTGATCTTGGTATGTATTTCTTTGCATAATTGGCTTGGTTTATATTGGGTTTTGACCATAAAACCGATTTATATGTGTTTTATGTGTTTGATTGTTTTTTTGCTTGTTTTAGGTGTTTGAACTTGCTTGTTTGCTGCACTAGGTGAGTTCTAGACCCTGGTTTTTATGTGTTTTAAACTTCTTTGGGGCTGAAAATGCATGTTTAAAAGGTTTTGCAGCTGTTTTATGCTTTACCGTATGTATATGGGTGTTTGTGTTTGTGCTTTATGGTAGTTTATGTGCTGTTGATGCTTGTGATGTTGAGTATAAGCTTCGAACAGATGGATAAGCATGTCTGGTTAGGAATTTTTGGTGTTTTCGTGGTTGTATGCCTGCTCTAGATGTTAAGCATGTTAGATCCATGATAAGGATGTGTTAGATCGAGGATTGGGGACTGAATAATTGCATAAGTGCATTTGCAGGTTGGTTAGTTCATCCGCATTTAAGTACTTTGTTCATGCGCATTGTTGTTTGTTCATCCACATTTGTAGTTGCTTATGCACCCAAGTGTTCTTCCGCATTTCTTTAATGATTGGCATCCTTTCATCTTTAATGATATTGTTGTTTTGTAATGCAATTAATATGATCTTTTTGTAACTATTAACAATTAACGATGTATTGTTTAGCAACAGTATTTATTAATGAAGTGAATAATTTTTTATATTAATTCCGCTGCACTAGTTTATGAACTATGAAATGTTTTATATATATCGTGCTATGATTGACCAACTGTGAGGTCCCCGGGAACGGGGCTTTACATGCTTGAAAGAACACAAAGTTTTAATCAACTTCTCCTCAGCATCTTGCATGTCAGACAACATCAAGTTCCGAGCACAAAGTGTCTTAAAGAATAAGCACATCTCAATTATTGGTGTTAAAATATTTTTGTCCAAGTATGCTTGAGCACTAATTGGAAACAACCATTGCATCATTATATGATGGTCGTGAGACTTGATCCCCGTTATTTGGGTGTCGTTATCAGTTACCTTATGTTTAAAGTTCAAGCCAAACCCATCAGGTAGTTTTACTCCCTTAATGAATTGATAAAAAAGAGTCCTTTTGGCATTTGAGAAAGAGAACTTGGGATGAGGCTTTAAGAGGTTACTGCGACTGTTATCTACAAGTCAAAACTCACGTCGAATGTTCCATTGTTGTAACACCATTCTTGACTTATCAGTGTCTTTGGATTTTTCCTTGTTCATCAACAACATATTCAACAAACTCTCATACATATTTTTTTCGATATGCATGATATCCAAATTATGTTTTAGTTGAAGAGAAGACCAATATTCAAGCTCGAAGAAAATAGAACATTTGGTCCAATTCAATTCAACATTCGAATCATGTTTTCTTTTCTTACCACCAAACTAAACATGTTTCCCGGAAATACGGGACGTCAATATGATTTGTGGGTAACCATCTCCTATGCCCAACATATGCAGTTTTTCCCAACACATGAACAAATGGAGTGTCTTCATTACATGTTGGGCATGCTAAGTAACCTTGCCCACTCCAACCAGACAAACTACTGCGAGTAGGGAAATCATTGATGGTCCATAAAAACATTGCATGTATTGTGAAAAAAGTGTATGTAATGGTGTCTTTTGTTACGACTCCTTCCGACCAAAGAGTTTTTAATTCCTCAATCAATGGCCTCAAATATACATCAATGTCCTTCCCAGGTGATTTAGGGCCGGGAATTAACAACGTCAGCATGAATGAAGACTCTTTCATACATAACCAAGGCGGTGTATTGTATGTTGTCAATATCACCTGCCACATGCTATAAGACGTACTCATGTTGCCAAATGGATTGAAACCGTCAGCAGCCAACCCTAATCTAACATTTCTTGGTTCTTTGGAAAAAGTCGGATGCATCGAATCGAAGTCTTTCCATGATGTACCATCCACCGGGTGACGTAACTTACCATCTTCTCTACAACATCCGGAAGCATGCCATGTCATATGCTTTGCAATGTCTTGAGCTATAAATACGCTTTAGTCTTAGCATTAATAGAAAGTAACGCATAACCATGTTGGCAACTTTCATCCCCTTAGTGTTTGCATCCTTCCATCTACTTTCAGAACATATTGGGCATTTTTGAAAATCTTTGTTATCCTTCCCCCAAAATAAATAACAATCATTCTTACAAACATGGGTCGATTCGTATCCTAACCCAATCTTTTTCATTATTTGTTTGGATTCATAGTTTGACGGTGGGATTTTAGCAATCAGAAATGCAGTTCTAAGCAATTCTAGCAACTGGTCAAATGATGTATCAGTTCATTTATTAATTGCCTTCATGTGACTCAGTTTTGTGAAGAAATCCAATAAAGGCATCCAGTCACAACCAGGGTATAGTTCGGTGTTGGAAAGTTTTAGTAATTCAGCAAGCTCATCATTTGTAGCACTTGGTGTTTCTGTTATGTTTATTGGCTTGTCATCGTCATTGTCTTCTTGAGTGGCATTATCTTGGGTGTCATTCTCCTGAAAAATATCGTTGATAAAATCATGCATTGGGTTTATCGTTTGAGGTATGACTGGAACTACTGGTGACGGAACAACTGATTTACCATGATACGTCCACGTTTTGTATCATGTGCAAAAACCATTATTATGTATGTGGCGCTCTATTGTTTGGATAGGAAACCAATGAACGTTATTGCAATGATTACACGAACATCGAGCTTTATTTCGATTATTTGTATAATCTTTACACCTTTCGATGAATGCATTAAGACCAATCAGACACTCATTGAAAAATTTATTTTCTAAAGTAATCCAAGTCTTATCGATCGTCATTACTGTTTCTCCAAAAATATTAGTTATCTTAACACATTTAAAACTAGGGAATTACAAATACAAGTAAACCACACACAAATCCACATCAATGTATCCAAATCATTTCATTCATAACATACATACATTTCCACGCAAACCACACACAAATCCACATCGATATATCCAAATCATTACATATATTACATACATACATTTTCAAGCAAACCACACACAAATCCACATCAAGATACCTAAATCACAGTCCATTAGCACCACATCAAGAAACCCAAATCACAAACAAAGTCATCCAAATATGAACAATATTTTTAGGCAAATTAAAGAAAATTCTGACCTGGGGTTTGTCTTAAGCATCTGAATACAAAGTTCTTGAAACCCTAGAATCGCACTGTTGGATGTTGACGATGATGAAATTGAAGTAGTAGGGTAGGGCTGTTGAATTCAGGTGTAGTGGTGATAGTGTTGGTGGTGTAGGAAACTATGACCGGAGGTGGTTGACCGAATGAGAGGTGTGTGGTGGTGTAGGAAAGGGTGACCGGAGGAGGGGGCGGCAATGGAGAAGGGGCCGTGACAGAGAGGGGGAGGCAATGGAGAAGGGGTGGTGGTGGTGTTTAGAGTGGACAATGAGTGCAGTTGTGGTGGTCTAGGGTGGAGAGGGAGAACGGTTATGGTGGTGTGGTGTTTGTGTGAAAATGGTGAACGTATTTGGTCGAAGAAGTTGTAAAGTGGGTTTTCCTTTTTTGCAACGATAAGTCGCCGCAAATACGTTTTATGACGAAAAATTTTAATTATTTTAATTATTCTTTTTGTCGTTTAGCTTTGTTTTTTGCGACGATTTTTTATTATAATATTTATTCTTTTAATTCATTATTTATTATTTATTTTTTTTATATTTTATGTATTTTATCATTTATTATTTATTATTTTTTATTTGTTGTATAAGTTATGTATATGTATGTATGCATGTACAGTGTCTTTATGTTTTATCTATGTATGCATATATTTATGTAATGCTATATGATGTGTATGACAAGGTATGTATGTATAAGGTATGTATATATGTATAAGTTATGCATATGTATATTTGTATATGGTATGTATGTTTTATGTATGTATGCATGTATAGGGTATATATGTATGTATAAGGTATGCATGCTTTATGTATGTATGTATGTTATAAGATGTATATGACTATGTATGTATATTTATGTATATATAAGGTATGTATGTATACGGTCTTTATGTTTTATCTATGTATGCATATATGTATGCAATGTTATATGATGTGTATGACAAGGTATGTATTTATAAGGAATGTATGTTTTATGTATGTATGTATGTATGTATGTATATGTATGCTTTATGTATGTATGTATGTAAGTATGTATGTATGTATAAGGTATGTATTTATATGTATGTATAAGGTATGTACGTATATATGTATAAGATATGTATATGTATGTATGTATTCTGTCTTTATGTTTTATCTATGTTTGCATACATGTATGTAATGTTATATGATGTGTATGACAAGGTATGTATGTTTTATGTATATGTATGTATGTATGTATGTATGTAATGTTATAAGATGTGTCTGACAAGGTATGTATGTATAGGGTATATATGTATGTATAACGTATGTATGCTTTATGTATGTATGTATGTTATAAGATATGTATGACTATGTATGTATGTATAAGGTATGTATGTATAAGGTATGTACGTATATATGTATAAGATATATATATATATATATATATATATATATATATATATATATATATATATATATATATATATATATATGTATATATATATGTATGTATACTATCTTTATGTTTTATCGTATGTAATGTTATATGATGCGTATGATATGTATGTATAAGGTATGTATGGTTTATGTATGTATGTAATGTTATAAGATGTGTCTGACAAGGTATGTATGTATAGGGTATATATGTATGTATAAGGTATGTATGCTTTATGTATGTATGTATGTTATAAGATGTGTATGACTATGTATGTATAAGGCATGTATGTATAAGGTATGTATGCTTTATGTATGTATGCATGTATCTATCATGTATGTATTTATGTATTATTTCTCATTTCATAGTTATTAAATAAAAATATTTATTTAATTTATTATTAAATAATAATTAAAAAATGATTTTTTAAAATTTATTTTTAAATAATCAATAACTAAATAATTTTTTTTGCAAATGTACTAAATAATTAATTTTATTTTTTATTTTTGCGGCAAACATTTCGTCATAAAAAAGTTGGTCGGGAAAAGATAAAATAAAAGAAGGAAATGAAAATTTAATATTAATTTTAAATTATTTTTCGCGACGAAACTCGCGTCGCAAAATACAAGTTTGATATTCAAAGTCAATGAAAATCTAAGTTTTGTCGTTTTGTGTTGTGTTTGCTACAAAATACTTTGTCGCGTTATAGAATGATGATAAAATAAATGAAAACTAATTTTGTTATGTTATTTGCGACGAAAATGTCGCCGCTAACGTCATGTTTAACTCTGAAAGTCAAAAAGTGAAGGTATTTTGTCGTTTAGCATTACTTTTTGCTACGAACACCTTGCGTCGCAAAAATGGTGGTTGCAAAATGTACTTTTCCTTGTAGCGTCAGACACAGAAATAGACTCATATGAGAACCTATATACTTCATAGATAGTGAGAGTAAACAAAAGCTTAAGATGAGATAAAGGATAAGAAGGTTAACACCTCTTTGACACTCTGGTTAATTTCTGGCAATCGTTCAATGGACGAAAACAAAAGTTGTTTAGATAATAAAAACTTAAGAACCCTAACTAATAGGTGGGGTGATAAGAGGAGCACACGTATCAAACTGCGGAACTTTAACCTACGCTTGATCTCCTTGTACACTGGTGCATGAGCCGGTTGTAAAACACTATTCCTTTCTTTTAATGGATAGATAATACGTATATAATAATAAAAATTCAAAGGACCTACTTTGAGTTTTATTATAATAGTCAAAATCAAATTCTATAAAACATCTAACTTCTTTCACACATTGTAATGGATCCTTCGAGTACAAGTCGTGATAACGATTACGAAAGTGATACAGGGTAATATTGATAATAGTGGAAGACGATGGCTAAAGCAATACAAATAGAATCCTCATGGCACAAAACAAATGTAAGTGAACTATAATGAATGTTAAACACTAACCAGACTAATAATGAATGTACCTCATACAGAACAAATATATACTCAAATCCTTGTTAAATAAAACTTACAACAAAATTAGATATCCTAAGACTTGCGAATTTTATTCATGCTTATCCTTTGTTAGAATTGATCAAATTTTATTTAGCCTCTTTTGATCGAGATAGACAGTCTCTGTTGGATCAAGTTTTTCTTTATTGTTCATTTCTTCGAGATTAGATGAACTAATGCATAAGCCTGATTCCAATTCTTGTAAATGAAGCCTAACAATGGCACAAGACAAACACCCAAGTGCTGGACACTTTAATTTCTATATTATTAGTCAATCAAGAACAATATAAATATTCTTAAAATATCCCTTTCACCAAGATCTTCCTTCAAAATATCCTTTTGGCTAGACCGTCACAAAAATAACACCATGTTGATGAAAACAGATCAGACCAAATAGAAATCAATTAATTATTATTAATTATTACCGAGTTATTGGCCGAATCAGTTTGATCATCCGTGACTGAAACTGATTATAAGAAAGGTAGAAGAAGAGTGTCCCGTTATCGGACGAATTAAAGACACGCAACAATATAAAACCAACCTGTTATACGATGTTCTTCGAATGATGAACTGCACGGAAAGTATTCCTGTCCTTAAGGGATTTTACGCGCTCTATTTGCCGTAAGCTACAACGTAAACTCACAGGATTTAATGCAGAATGAATCCGGTGTTCCAACAGCAATGTAACCGGATCAACGTGAAGCGTGTGAGGAAACAGATATAAAGAAACGTGTAGCAGAGAAAAGCTGTAGCTTTTGGGATGCTTAAACTCGAACCAGGAGCTCCATATTTATAGACTCAAACCGTAACCAACAATGAGAAAAACAGGGGATGGGGTTGACCCCCACCAATTCATGAATTCGGTTACGCAGATAACCCGAGTTGTTTATTGATCAACTCTATCCACCGTATTTATCTCGTAATTGGTTTTTCGATTCTATTCGCAAGCCTCTGAACCGGGCCTTAGCCAAAAACAAAAGCTCCTTAGCTTCTAGCAACCATGCGTACGCGCGAAATGCGAAGTGCGCCTCAAACGCGCCCATTCGCGAGCTCACGTCTCCGTTTCAGCTAGGCGCGCTTGTGGGCTTAGCCCTTCTCTTGGCCCAACTACCATTTTGGTGACTCATAAGGGAAAGCCTTTTATAAGCCACTCAAAGTTGTTTCCCCCCATTAATGTGGGACAAGAAGTAAACATGTCACCTTACACATTTACAACTTATAAATTTCTAACACACCACCCAACAGAGTCGTCTTAAATAGGGTAGTTCGACCATGTTGTAAGTTCAATCGAATATATTTGTAAAAAGGTTCGGTCAAACTTAAGATAGGTTCGGTCGAATTTAATATAGATCCGTCGAACTCTAAACAGGTTCGATTGATCGTATTTGGGCACATAGAATAATCATGTCTGTTAAATGAAAATTCAGGGGACTCTATTTAAAGGGAGAAGTCGGCCCTTGTTATGTGGAAAGATCATGTCCGAACTATTTAATACGAGGACTTGATAAACACACCAAATTTAAACATTAAATAAAACCTATAATAAAACTTGATGTCCTAATATTGGCGCCTGCTAGATTATCCTCCGAAAGCTGTTAAGATTTTTCCCCCGTTTATTCATTGGGTGGGCAGGGCACACCTGCCACGAGGCAACGACGTGGCCTTGCGCCCCCTCCACAGCGCAAAATTCTTTTTTACAGAATGTTTTTATGACGTGAGGTTTTGTGTGTGTATTGTAGTGTAGCAACATTTTCGCCACCAAATTTGAGTGTGTGATGTAATGTAACATGACAAATTTTGATTGCAGGTGGGCATATGATGTGGTTGTGGCGTATGTGATGAGAGCACTCCCTCCAACATCTTTTTAACATGTGAACCCAAAATAAGGATTAACAATTTCTAACTATTTTTTAATGACATGTTAGTGGTTAGAAGTTAACTAGTATAAGCTCCCCGCGTTGTCGCGGGGGCGTAAAACCATGTCAAATATCACCAAGGACACATCACCGTTAGCAACCACCAATCGAAACGTAGCACTAAGGACACACATCCGTTAGGCGAAACGTAAAACATATAAAACAATAATTAGGTCGATCTTGGACCAATGCATTAAGACAGGACCGTTAAACGGGAAAAAAAATAAGCGTAAAAATGCTAAACCACACACACACATTTTCGACGTGTTAACTCGCACAATGTAGACCGAAACGTAATACAAATTTTTTTTAAAATATAAAAAGTATAGGGAAAAATATAAAAAGTATAGGGACTAAAGTTAAAAGTAAAAAATATTTGGACTAGGGTGTAAAAGATGTAAAAGTTTTGAGTTAAAATAAAAAAGTTTAAAGATTAAAAAAATAAGGAAAAAGGTAGGCACAACACCTAAAGCATGTTATACAACCCTTAATGCATAAGAAAATTGGTAATTAGTATATATATGAGATTAAATCACAATAGATAAATAGTTTTGGGTTAAAAGTAAATAAAATCAAATTTGAGAAGTTAAATTGTAAAAAATAAAAAATATTATGTTAAAAGTGAAAAATTAATTTTTTTTATAAAAACCCCTATGCATAAGATACAACACCATTATACATAGAAGAGTTTGATAATTAATATAATATAAATAACACTAAAAATTATCAAGTTTTATATAATATACGTAGGTGGACATTGATAGCAACGCCACATCTACGATCCTTATTTAATACATGAGCGAACCCAAATAAATGACTTTCTAATTTTTATAAAATAAATTGTTTTATATTTACTTTGTATTATGGGTTAGTTTTATATATACACTTTCAAACTTAAAAAAAAATATTATATATGTTTAAATTAGAGGTGGCAAAATGGGTGGGTTGAATTGGGTTGGTTGTTAGGTTAGGATGGATTTGGATCAGGATGGGTTTGGGTTAGGATGGGTCATTTAGAAAAAAAGATCAAGATGGGTTCGGGTCAGGATGGGTTCGGGTCAAGATGGGTTCGGGTCAGTAGTCAATGCTATATTACTAGTTTTCTACAATCCAACAACACATATAGACAGATGCATATACGAGCTCAAACAGATACATAAACTTCATCTAGATACATAAACTTCATCTATAAAGGGTCGGCACCTTCAATAAATCGACGATGATGGTGCGGTGGTGAAGCGAAGGCCCGACTGCAGGTGTGGTAGTGGTGAGCGATGAAACTCAATGGAGGTGGAGACTGATGCGGAGCCCGACTGTAGCTGCGGTGATGGTGCGGTGGTGCTGCACGATGAAACTTGACGGAGGTGGGAGGCTGTTGATGCGGTGGTGGTGCGGTGGACCGGTGGTGGTGCGGTGGTGGTTTGGTGGTGGTGCGGTGGTGGTTCGGTGGTGGTGCGGTGGTGGTTCGGTGGTGGTGCGCGATGAAACTCGACGGAGGTGGGAGGCTGTAGGTGTGGTGGTGCGGTGGTGATCAATTTGAGTGAAAGAAATCTTGACTTAATGTGACTTGCAAATCTAATTTTAAAAACCCATCTTGACCTATGTTTTTTTTTTTCAAAATAGCTTTTAACCCATCTTGACCCCCTTGTGTTGTTTATTTAATCCATTCTAACCCATCTTTATTTTTAAAACACCCATTATGACCCAAAATCATATTCTTGGACTTCTTTTGCCACCTCTAGTTTAAATCAAAACTAATTATATCATATATGCTCTTGAAAACTATTTAAAATATCAAATTTATCCATTTTATTAAAAACAATCTAAATAATGATGGTTTCACACTTATTTTTTTCTAAAACTTTTAAATTTCACATTCTTATATTTAAGAACCTTCAATAAGGTTAACTAAAACTTTAAAATTGATTTAAAGAGAAAAAAAAGGTTTTGAAGATTATGACCTGTATGTTTACCTTGGCTGAAAATTATGACTTGTTCAAAAAAGTTGTAAGACCTTTAAATTATTATTACGTACTCTAGACCTCCAATTATAATGAGTGTAGAACCTTCAAATTATTTCACCAAAACATTAAAATTGATTTATCCAAATGAAACAACAGCCTATGTTGGATTTGCAATGAAGCAATTTTTGATGGGGCAAACAGGAATCCAAGCTACGAGGGGAACAAAAACACATCTGACATGTGCGAACAAAAAAGATCGAATAATTTACGAAATTTTGCGATTGAATCAATCAATTAATGGAGAATGATCGTAAAAGAATTATATTCAACATCAGTTATTTTGATTGGTGCCGTCAATAGAAAGGATGAGATGTAATGTTTTCAGAACTGGATCGAACGTCGAACCGGACGTCTTACTGGTTTGATGGTCGGACCGGATTTAAAAACCGGATGACATCATAATTATATATATATAGTATATGATATATATAGTTATACATATAATTTAATATAAGTAATTTATATGTGTATTTTATATTATATATAAAACTTAACAATAATCTTATGTCCAACACACTAATTTATTGTTAAACACCCCGTTTTTACCCATTATAATAAAAAAAAAACAAAAAAAATGAAATCCGGTTCGACCCCTGGTCATGACGAACCGTCCGGTTGAACCCCTACAAAACGAGTTGATGTGAACCGGTTCGGCCACCCATCCATTCCCGGTCGGACCGGCCGGTCCGAACCGGTCTCCAAAACAATGATGAGATGCTTGATTGTTAAAAAAAATAAAGAATCAGGTTATAAAAAATCATATAATTGGTAGGGGCGGTAGTCAACAAACAAACAAACCCATCAAAAGTAAGATATGTTATTATTTCAAGCCTCTTTTATTGTTATATTTACAATAGTATAAAAAACTATGTAATACACGAGTTGAATGAAAATAATAAATTAATAGTTATTTATTATAAAATAATTTTTAAGATAAAATATAATTGTAAGTATGTATAATTAATTATTTTAGGTAATAAAACAATAAAAATATTTTTTTTCAAACTTTCTTTTTTAAAAAACTTTTGCTTTTAAAAAACTTGTTTCTTTTAACCACTCCAATTTCTTTTAAAAATACTTCTTTTAAACAATGTCATTTTTTAAAGTTTTTCATATTAGAAAACTTCATATTTCATATATTTTTGTTTTTTGTAAATAAAAAGAAGCATGTTTTTAATTTATCAAAAAATATGCTAAGGATTTGGAAAGTATATAAATAGTTATTAGCATTTAATGTATTATTAAATTATCAATTTTCATTTTATTAACAACACATGTCCAAATCCTAAATAGAGTATATGTAGATAGTGTAGAAATATATCATGTGTCTTCTAAACATTTTGTTTTATTAGTTAGTATAGATAAACATACAACACAACTATTTTTAACCGAAGAGATCAAGTTCTGTATACTTTATTTAGAACTTCGTTGAACTAATCGCCATAAGATCTAGAGAGTCTATGGATGGTTATAAAATACTTTGAGATCATTGTGAATTAGATATGATTACTCTTGATTCTCAATCAAAATATATATTAGGTTTGGACTCAAAACCTCTCAAGTGACTAGGAGAAATTTAATGGATCTCGCAATCGAACTTTCTGTGTCGAACCATAAAATGACTCTTGACCCTCTTCAAGGCCTAGCAACTTGATCTTCGACTTTGACATTAGCGTTTGATATATCTTTGTAAAAGTTATCACGAAAGTAGTACCTTGGATTGACCAAATTTAGTGGACGCAAAGTTCATTTGGGCTATCTAAAAGGTTAGTATGACATACACTCACAAAAACAATCTTGAACATTATATGAGGTTGGTGTGACAAGCATGGTGAAGGTTAATACGGGTCGAGGGATCGTCAGCCATCTCTTTTTTCGTCAGTAGTGTTAAATTTTAACCTGAAAGTTTTAATATTCTTTATATATATTGAGTTTGTCCCCGTAAAAAATTACATATATTTTGCCCCCTATAAAATTTTACATATGTTAAAAAAATTTACAAGTACTACAAAAAATTACTTGTAGTAAAATTTTAAAAATAATGGAAACAAATTTTAGTTGTTTTGTTGGACACTTGGGCTAGTCTAGTAGTAGGAATCATGGGCTTAATTAGTTAGTTGTTTTGTTAGGCCGTGAGCACTTGGGTTAGTCCAGTAGTACGAATCATGAGCTTAGTTAGTTAGTTGTTTTGTTAGGTTGTGGGTACTTAGATTATTCATGTATAAAACATTAGAAACAATTATAAAAATAGAAACGAACCAGGCTCTAGGCCAGCATCGCAAGCCGAACAGAAGCAACAATTGAAGTCGAGCAGAAGCAGAAGCTGATTAAAAGCAGCTAGTAAAGCGAATAGAAGAAGAAGCGAGCGAATTTTTGATTGACCAAGTTTTTCAGGTTGGTTTCCTTTCATTTTGGTTGGCTTCATTTCACTTATGAATCTATATAGGGTTTTTAATGTTCAAGATATTTATGTTTGATTGAATCTTGATTTTAGGGGTTTTGAAATTTTGACTTAATGTTGGTGTTATGGTGAATATAGGTTGATATATCATGGAAAATGTGATAACTATTGATTATTTTTTTTTCAAAAGAAAAGTTGATAAAGAAATTGATAATACATGAGAAACGTCACAAAGTCTCAACTAGTGAGACAAAAGAACATGAAATAAACAAGAGCATGGTATTTCTTCTTCTAGATACTCAACCTTCTCTCTCATCAACATAAATATTTTACGCCTTATTTGTTAAAAATATATAGTTTTTTTGTGTGTATAAACGTTTTTTTAAATGAATCAACAAAAATAAGATATTTATAGTTTTTATTGTTTGACTTGACCTGAACAGAATCATCAATCTGAACACATATAACCTAAACATAGCAAAACAAAAAAAAAATTTGTGTCTAGCGACTTTCAACCCCCAACCCCCTCCCCACAGGGGCGAAGCTTCTTTGGGGCCGGGGGGCTCTTTTTTTCGTCAGTAGTGTAAATTTTCTACTCGATAGTGTAAATTTTTTGTCCGGTAGTGAAATTTTTTTAATAAATATAGAATCCGCCCCCCCTAAAATAGTATACTTTCGCCCCCGCGCCCCCTAAGCTTTGATTCAAGCTCCGCCGCTGCCTCCCCAAATAGAATGTTCAAGCTCCACGAGTTCATGCTTAGCTTGGCTCATTTACTTTTTTAAGCCCGTTTATAAACAAGACTCAATATATGTTTGAACACAGGTTTAGCGATTCAAGTTTATGACAATTAAGCTGATCCATATATAAGCTCTTGGTTTAAACCCCTAATTATAATAATTATAAAGCAAACATCGAGTCAAAGTTTGGCAAAAAGTGATTGCATACCATTATACCAACGCACTGAAAATTCCTCCGCAATATATATATTGTATACCATATATTTTGACTTGATAAACATGTAATTTAATAATTCACTTCCTGAAAACCCGTTTCACACCCATTTAATTATTGATCAAGAGGTTGTTTAATTACATATTCTTCAAACAAAACATCAGATCAAAGTATAATATATGATGATCATATATTTATACTTATAAAAGTATATATCCAACTAAAACTTCTAAAAACAAAAAAGAATCAACTATAAATAATACCATGCAGAAACACAAGTGTTTGTAACCTCAAGCACAAGATATCCCAACAGAAGTAGGCATAAACCGATCAGACTGCGTTCTTGTGACCAACGACTTCACGTCCGGCGAAAACACTTCAAACTCCGGCACCGTCTCCGGCAACTCCGGTATGGTGGAAAGAGCACTAGAGGTGTCGTACACATAGAAACCTCCATCTCTTGATGAGCTATGCTGGCTATGTTTCGACCGAAAAACCGCCCGAAGGAGCTTGTTGAGTGATCTGGTGAGTCTTGAGTGTTTCTTGGAGGCGGGTTTGCGGTCGGGTTGCGGTGGTTGCCGGGCGGAGGAGAGGTGGGGCATGGACATGGTTCTGGTGGATATTGCGGAATCAAGTTGTTGTTCGAAAGATTTGAGCTCAAAAGAGTCGTATAGAGAGCTTTCACAGTCCCATACTTCACGTTTGAGTTTAACTTTTAGGGTTCGTGTGTCTTTCTCCATTTTTTTTCAACTGTTTTTTTGAGAATTTGTCAGTTTTGGAGATAGAAGGAGAAATGGATAACTACTTTTGGATGTTAATTAGTTATATAGAGGGAAGGGGAGAAGATATGGGTGGTGGGGTTTCAATGTTTTATTATCTGTCATGTATTAGATTAATGGATTAGGTATGCTAATAATAAATGATGATATATGATGTGTGTGAATATATAAATATGTAATTATTATTTGTGAAGTACATAAGAGACTTGGGATGTGTTAAATGTATTTTACGGTAGGTGTATATGTGTTTGTTATATTAAAAGTGGTTTTAAATGTATTGTTGTGTAAATTTGAAGTAGTATTATGTTCACACAACTTTGAGGCAGCGTAAAATGTTCACTAGAGCATTGTTGTTATTTATTTAAACGGTTTGTTGTACAGATAATAATGTAATATAATTGTTGATATAGCAATTTTTTTAAAAGATCAATAAAATATATAATATTTATTTTAGTTTAAAAAATTGAAAATTGATTGGTCTAGACCTAAGCAAAAAAGATTAACGGTTGATTGGTCATTTTAATCCTATTTAATCATTAAATTAGTTTGATACAAACTATTGCCACATATGAAATTTAGGTTGAGTTATGTTTTCAAATGTTGCATTTTGGTATTTCTAGTGTGGACTTGGTGTTGAAAAAACTCATCTATGATCAAACACAATCCTTACACATTAAGAGATCGAATGCATATATTCAAATCTTTATCTCCCTTGATAACTTATATTCAAATCTTTAATTTACTCCCTTGATATCGAATGTTAATAATTAATGCCCTCTACTACGTGCCACTTTTGAGGCATAGATATGATAGAGGTGTTAAAACTTATAAACTTATGTTTCAATAAGTTGTATATTAGTGTTCCTTCTAAACAAAAAAAAAAATCAAAAGTGAAAAACATAGAAAATATAAGTACATTCCACAAAAAAGTTTTCAAAAGTAAAAAACACAAATCAAGAAATGAAAAGGAAAACTAAAAAAAACATAAAAACATAATAGAAACCAAGAAAAAGGGAAAAAAATTAACTTTATTAAAATTCATGGGCTGTAGGTAATTTATTAAAATTTAGGGTTAGTGGTGTAAATTGGATTAAAAAAAGTAGGTTGATCAAACTGTAGGGGCATAACTGAAACATTTACACTAAATGATAAAGTCGTCGACATTAGCATCCCTCTCACATAATTACTATCGTGACATTAGCATCCCCCTTACATAATTACTATCATGACGTTAGCACCATTTTTAATAGTATATATAATTAATTTTTTACCAAACCTATTTAAAAGGGAGCTTAATTTTACTTCCGTTTACACCTCTAAAAATATTAAATTGTCCTCGAATAAAATCTCCGGTACACATTTCAAACCATAAATTTATTGTTCTTAGGGGGCACGTAGTGAATACCGGGGTGAGGTGTTAATACCCAACCTTGGGTGGGTACACCACCCCTAGTATCATAACCAAAAATAACCCCCCATTTGGGAATTTTTTACGTACCGATACTCACTAGTTTCAATTGTGCTCTCATTTGACAGTTTTCCGGTGGTTTTTAGAGAGTCACAGCTTATCAAAAAAGAACATTTCTATACTCTTTAGATAATGTTCAAACCTACAACCTTTTTACAATATATTTCTACTCTCTTAACTCTATGCTCACTACAGACTATGGAAATCCTCATCCCGCTTGGCCAAGAATCAAACTGATTCTAAAAGTCTCACCAAAAAACTCAATTGTCACAATCACCATCTCAACAGTTGAACCCATTCGACACCCCAAAATATTATTCGTAATTTCAACCGTCATACTAGTAGCATCAACAACAATATGCAAATGTATTAATGTTAGAACACGCTCAACAATCGTACCATCAACAATTTTCAACACTTTCGTCGTTACGACTCGATCTGATTTGAGTGATGAAAATTTATCTCCATCAAGGGAGGAGGTGGAGGTAGCGGAGAAAATAATTACTTTTTATTTTTAAGACATTTATTTATAATTTCTTATTTTTTTGTAAGTTACCGCTCATTTTCACATGCAAATGAAAAGCGAGTAAGGAAATCTTGATCGATTAATTCAAATTGGAGGGATTTTAGCCACTACGAAGTGAAACGTCTTTTATGATAAACGAGTCATCTCCTCGCGGTCTAACGATGATAGTGAGAAAGATGTGATTTGGAAAAGCAATTCAAACTACAAGGAGGTTAGCAAATAAAAAATGCTCCCCACACATGGAGGGTGGAGTATTGTATGGCCTCGCCTAGGGTGGGCCGGCATTCCTCCAATGGTTTATATTCACAAGCGATGAAAGATAAAATAACATATGAATTCGGTCAATACACCACGTCTTTGGAAGCTCAATTAATTTCTCAATGTTAATCTGAACGATGACGAGAATGACAATGGTCCACCCGACTTTGTAGAGACCGGCGAGGAAAGGCAAGAGGTTTTCCACATCTTGATGTCACATGAAAAACTTCTAAACAAGATCGAGAAGTTAAACGCCTAAGTCAAACCAAAATCAAACATATATCTCGACTTCGAGACGAGAAGCTTGCATTATACAAGAAAAACAAGTTCGGCTTCTACTGATGCGACAACAACGAGCGTTGGAAGAACAACAACAACAAGCCGACTTAGATTTTATCTTAAAAGACCACTCTCGGTATTCCGTACAAATGTTAGAAGTTGTTTACAACGAAAGCGGGATAAGACACAAAGTTAGGGAAGTATTAACCAAACTAGTTTTTATTTTTATTAAAAAAAAATCCAGCTTTTTTATGTTAATGAAATTTATTGTACTTATGTATTTGATTTAATGTAATTATCAGATATGAAATATAAATACAAATCTCTCTATTCTAATAAAAGGGTAACTAGAAGCGATACGTGGCAGCACCACATTCATTTTTATCAAATTTTTTCCGCTTCTGGCTATTACTAAATAATCACATTAATTATTAATAATATTATTTACTTTTTTTTTAGATTAAAATAGTTTTTTAAGTAAATTAAGAAAAAGATCTTTTGAATAATGTTATCTCTAAACAAAACAGTTTTTTACAAAATTAGAATTTTTTTAAAACAATAAAGTTTTTTTTTTAAAATACAAAATATTTAAAATTAGTGTATTTAAAAAGTTAAATTTTTATAAAAAAATAATTAATTTTGCGAGTTATAACAATAATGTTTTAAAAGTGACATTTTTTAAAACATTTGTTTTTAAAAACAAAATTTTTATTCTATTTATAATAAAGATTTCATCATATTTTATCTTAAAATATCGTTTTAAAACTAATAAAGTTGTGTTTTATTAAATATTTTTTAGTAAATCCATGTAATACATGGGTTTACTAAAGTTAGTACAAAAAATAAATTAGTTTGGTAAAAAGTGGAGAAACTGAGGAAAAACTCAACCGTCTCTTTCAAAATGGGAATGAAAAATATAAAAAAAATCTGATATGAGGCTAATATGTCATCAAGAGAAAACGGACGACTCTCTTCCCTCTTAGTTACAAACAGGTTATTCATATTATCAGCTAGGAAAAAACAAAGTTATGGCCTTGTGGCCTAATAGTATTGGTGTTGCTTAAAAAAACATGTTATAGGTTCAAATTCTTATAAGTGCAAGGTGGGTGATATTAGAAAAAAAATTGTTAAAAAGAGCTAAGAAAGAACAATAAAGCTCATGATTTTAAATTACTGGAAAGAAATTAAAAAAATAAATAAATAAAGTCAGTATGAACAAGTTAATTTGTGTTGAGTGAAGAGAAGGGCACTAGAGGTCACGAGTTTGGAATAGGGACCGATGAGTTGTAAATGGATCAAGTAATATGTGGGAAGCTTTGGTTTGTTTATTTCATGTCTTAGGTGATCCCATTTAATGGTGATGGTGAGTTGTGTGTGGCATTGAGGCCTACGTTTCCTTGTGCATTTATTAATTAAATGCTCCACATTTTATTATTGTTATTATATATTGTTGTTATTGTTATTAGAGAAGGTTTGTACACCACAAAAAAAAACCTAAGATTTGATTATTTATGTATCGTCTAATCCTTTTATAGACACGCATTACACCCATATATGTCAAGGACTCCTACTTGAACTATCCCTCTCACAACTATGAATTAAGTCTAGGTATCTGTCTACAAACAACACGTAATTATATATCATAAAATTAAAAGCTTAAAAATCTAACACAAAGTTTTTGCACTTGAAAAGTCCTACTAACAAAGTTTAAATGATAAACGTTTAAAAAAATACAATCTACATAATGGTTATTTAAACAATAGTATTTGATTTAACTCATCTAAACAGGGAGCATTTGATCCTGAAGATTATTCGTTTTTAATGTAAACAAATCTTGAAGTAGATTTCCACCTTTTATGTTGTCTACATCTATAAATCTTGTTCAATACCAAACTTTTCACACCGTAATGTCACGACCCGCCAAAACGCAGATCGCAACACCCTAATTCTTATCAGTTAGGGGCACTTATGAGGCCAACAAGGTTGCCCGGAAGTATCCGGAACAGCCCACACAACTCTGGAGCAACATAACAGCATTGGAAGGCTCTAGAATGTCTCACAAGACACTAGAAAACATGGCTCAAAGGGCTGCTATGAAGAACTATCAAGAACAACCCTAAAATATCTTAACATACTCTAGAATGGGCTACACAAATCAGCCATGAAATCACCTTGAAAGATCATGGGGATTCTAGAGAAATCCTAGTAAATATCTAGTCTTAGACATTATGTAAAGACATATCTAGATATAGAACAATCTAGAAGATATGTAACTAGTATAAATAGGTTGGTGGTGCCTCATTTGCACACACCCAAGTCCTTTGTAACTCAAAGCATTGTACTTGTGTTCATGGTAATACAAGCTTAATACTTGTGTTGTAATCACACATCACGAGCATTCCACTTGTGCACTACCAATCTAACGTTCCCTTACAAAGAGTTCCGCTGCATAAACCACCCATTTGAGATCAAGAAGGCTGACTTAGAACGGATCTAAGTGCCGCACGGAAGCTGAACAAATAAGTCCGTGACAAGTGGTATCAGAGCCGCGTCGATTCATTGGGATGGCATCTAATCCAGAAAAGGTTGTAGTCGCAAGCGTTGCCGGTGACGAGACCCGTGGGCGGGAGGATACTCGTAAAGGTGACAAGAGGACTCGAAGCATGTCTAAAGACTTGGTTGCAAGCATGGACAAAAAACAAGCAAAAGGTAGAAAAAGTTAAACAAATTTATTGACCAAGTATGGCTGCAATTGTAGACAAGTCTCCCACACGAATGTGGGGCAGTCTCTAGCGAAAAAGTATTAGTCTTTTATGCTTATAAATTTTAAGTTGATGATACTCCACACGCATGTAATTGTATAGTATCTTTCTTTGTTTATGATCATTATCTGCACTTCACCTTTAGTGCATGTGTTAGAACTCACCATAATAGGTAAAAAAACATCATACTTAATTTTGGTGGATTTTCTTACATCTTCACCTCCAATCTTCAAATTCCACTAACAAACCACGATTTTGTTGTTGTATAACCATAAACATCACCATATTCCATCATTTCCCCCTCCATTTAATAATTAATTACCCAATTTTGAGTTTAATTGACTAACGTCTGAATTTGACTTTAACCCTTCTTTAAATATATTTTTTTTGAACAGCAACAGAAAATACGTATTCATTAAAAGCTAGCGGAGAGCTAGCAAAAAGAATACAATCACCAAAGGAGAATGAAAGAATACATCAAAAGTCTTTGAACTAACCGTCAAACCTATTTGTATTCAAAAACTATTTTCCGATTGATCATAACTTGCATCTTCTATTCAACACGAATGTAAGTAATATGTATATATGTAGGGTCAGGATCATTACAGAATCACTTTTTATTTTCGAAACCAAAAGAACCATTGATTTACATAAATGTAAATTACGAATCATTGATTTACATAAATGTAAGTTAAAGCCGATGATATTTAGTTGTTTTACATAGTTTATTGTTCATGTCTGATATGCACATATGTAAAATAAATTAAATATCATCAAACTTAATTTACACTAATGAAAATCAATGGTTTTGTGGTTCTGAAAATAAAAAGTATTTTGTAATGATCCTAACCATATATATATATATATATATATATATATATATATATATATATATATATATATATATATATATATATATATATATATTTAATTTATACTAATTAACAAATATAAATGCCACATCATAATTCCACCTGATTTATTTGTTAATAATCTAGCTTTAAATATTTTTGGTTAATCACTTTTGATTTTTACAGCAAAGGAAGGCACTTTATTCAAATTTAATGATTAGACGCAACGTATAATGTAAAATGCAAAACCAACACATCTTGTGAACAAACATTTATGAATTTGTGACACTGCTAAAATATATTACGAAAGTCATTATTACCGCAAAAGTCATGATCAGCGATGACAAGGAAGACGTAATTCTTCAGTAATTCAGAAACAGGTCACACTAAAATCCAATAAAAGATTATAAGTAAATTATATATCATCTAATAATATGTTAGAAATTACCGGCTAATTTCGACAAGTGGCATACAACAAAAAAATAATAATAATTTACTGAGGAGCATTATTGTTGAGTATTATCTGAGTTACTACGGAGTTTTAATAATAATAATTCCGACAAGTGGCCCAAAACAAAAAAATAATAATAATTTACTTGAATTCATTATCTGAGCTATTACGGTGATAGCTCGCTTGTTACAATTCTTGGTCTAGAAATTCAAATTAGATCCATTGGCATGTGTTCAAATCCAACTCCTGCACGAAATCCATCAATTATAACATAGGTGAGTATCGACAATAAAAATAAAAAGTGTGTCCTAATCACCTTAATCTACTTACGATAAGTATGGTATCAATTCTATGCGAAGTTAGTAAATGGTGTACGTCAAATTAGAGTTGGTTATGTAACTACTTCTAAATTAAACTTTAACTAGGTGATGAAAAACGAACAAGTGGATTAACATAATCATTATAAAAAGCATAAACTAAAATCAAAATTGAATTTCTAAATAGTATTAGAAAAGTTGAACACACCACTGGTTTCAAATTTAGAAGCAAAGTATATTAACTAATTTTATTACCAAGTTGTATGTTACATAGACATAATAATACTAAATCAATGAAAAACACATGCTAAATGTTATATAAATTATTATCAATCTAGCAAAATTAAACAACTAGTATCAATGATATTAATGGTCCTAACATTAATAAATTGCCTAATTACTAATTGATTACAAAGCAGATTCTGCGAAAAACATAAACATGATTTAACCAAACATGAATACAATCCAATGATTACAAAGAAATCACATTCAATAATGATAATTTCTAGATTGAATACTCTTACTAAGTAAACCTTACACCTTGGTTTGATTAATGGTTTACAACCTTTGCATGATTATTAGAGTGATGATGATTTCAAGTTGCAATCTAGTTGGAGCAGATGATTTCTACTTCTATGCATGTAAATCACCCATCAATCACATTTTTCAACTTAAATTTAAAAGAGATGCAAAGGAATTAAAATTGCTAAGCTAATCTTATAACACTTCTTTTCAAACAAGAACATGATAATACGTTAACTATGATTTATAATAACTTATCATCGGTTCGACCCATTTCCTCCGGAAACAACCCTTGGCAACCCGAGTTGTCCAATGTAAACTTAAACTCACAACCACAAATGTCACGTTTTCTATAATATACAAAGTTGTCATAGTGGTGGAATCGTCCCCACACTTAATAAATTTAGTAAAAACTATCTAACCTCAAAATTTATTGAAGGTTTACTAAGGCTCAGAGTTGTAGAAACCATATTGTGCACGCTATTGTAACATATTAATCTTTTTAAAGTGATAGATAAAATTAAAGTGACAGCTGATACTCAAGTAACCAATAAAGTTAAAGTATAACATATATGCGTACTTATGATACAAGCTAAAGTATGACAAAGTCTTACATGCTAACGTATTTTGTTAAAATTAAAACTAAAACTCATTTAGTTTCGTTAATTTTTATATGCATATTAGTTTGGCATGTATGATGTTGAATCAAGATGGTAGCTTGCCATGGATTAGGAGCTACTCATCTATATTAAACATTAGCATTCTAGTTAAAGGACATGTTTTGCTATAGTTTCTATTGAAAGTTTCATGACAATGAATTATGTAATGAAACTAAGTTAAACTTTGTTACAATGTAATAAATGATTGTTTAAAGTTTAAAAATAATGTTTTCTGATGTTCAAATCTAAATGTAAGGTTTTCTAGAATCAAGTATTTAATTTTTCAAAACCTTTTAATTTATTTAGGGTTGTACAAACCATCTCTTCGTATGTTTTCTAAGTTTCTTATACTTAAATCGAACATCTTATTCGAACGTTTTCATAGTAATGCCTTCACAACTCAAACTTTTATTCTAAACACAAAGTAACAAACTAACAAGCCAAGGCTCACGTCACTAAACACCATTACAACCACCACTCCACTCTAATCACTAATAAAACAAACATCTCTATGATAAAAGAAGAGTTAATTACATGATTGGTCCCAATAGTATGCTCATATTGCAGTATTAATTTCAATTTTTAAGAAATTACAATATTAGTCCTAACAGTTTATCAAACCATTACACTATTGGTCCCTAGAGTGGATGGCCATTAGTTTTTGCCGTTAGATTTTTGAAAATGACTATTTTACCCCTGAGATATTAATTAGCATTAATATAATTATTATTATTTTATTATTAACATCATCATCATCTACCACCATCACCACCGTAAAGATGCGTTGTCATCATATCACCGGCCACCACCACCATGCTGCCGAAACCACCGCCCCACAACCTTACCTATCACCACCATTTACCATCACCAAGCACCATAGCCATCACCGACCCATCATCGCCACCGCCAACAACCATCACCATTAGACCCAGATACCACCATCACCATACCTCCCTAGCCACCGGTGAGCACCATCACCGTTGTTTCTGTTTGAACACCAACATCAAACCACCACAGTCACCACCACTAGCACCAACCAACACCTTCACCCAATAACCATCGCAACCAAACCACAACAGTCATCAAACCACCGCCGCCACCAAACCATCACCGTCACCAAACCACCAATCATATCAAATCGATCCAGATCTGCATCAATGGTGTTCCATGGTGGTTGTAGAAGTCATGGTTGTGTCCACCAATCGTATCAAATCGATCCAGAGCACCAGCATCAAATCGATCCAAACCATCATGGGGAGGGGAGAGAGAGAGAGAGATAGATAGCGTCGGTGGTGGCCACGGCGTGCTGGCGGTGGCGTGCACCGACGGTGGCGGCAATGGTGGTGCCGACGGCGATGGTCTGGGTTGAGTCAGATGAATGAAGGGGTGGTGATGGTGGTTTAGGGTTTAGGGTTTAGAAGATAGATGGGGAAGAAGATAGGGTGAGGGTGGGACCTACTCTATTTAATAATTAAAATCTTTTTATTTTTAAAATATAAAAAAGTATTTTGGTCATTTTACATATTCTTAACAGCAAAAACTAACGACCATCTATTCTAGAGACTAATAGTGTGATGGTTTGGTAAACAATTGGGACTAATATTGTAATTTTTTAAAAGCTATGACCAATACTGCAACATGAGCATACCACATGGATCAATCGTGTAATTAGCTCTAAAAAAATAATCAAAGCTTTGAGATTTTTTCCTTTTAACCTAATGGCTACTAGTTCAAGTATCTAGTAGCAATCTAAATAAATTTATTAAGATAAATTGAATTCTAAATTTACTCAGAAATGGAAAATAGATCGGTAATGAGTGAAAAAAGAATAAACAACTTCACCTTTTTAACGACCATGAGATTTTATAAAACAAAAAAAAAAATCCTCTATAAAGGAGCTAGAAAGATGAAAAATCACTAAGGTGTTGTTTGTTTTTTCTGCAGAAAAATGTCTGCAGTCTGCGAACCACATCTGTAGACATCTGCAAGAGAAGAGATGGACCAAACGTCTGCAGTCTGCAAGAAAAAGACTGTTTGTTTTTTAACATCTGCAGACTAAAAAATTAATATGTAATTAAAAATGAAAAATTCATCCACTGTTTCGATAACGGAAACAGAGCAACAAAAATGTCGAGTGATTCCCGGACCACCGTCCACCACCGCTGTTCCACCGCTGTTCCACCGCTACCCTTCTGTTCCACCGGCCCCTTTCTCAACCCTTCTGTTCCACCGCTACCCCTACCCCTACACCGGACCACCGTCCACCACCGCTGTTCCACCACTACCCCTACACCGGACCACCATTCCCAACATTCATGATTCACCATCCAACAAAACTTCAATCAACAATGTCATCATCGGCGGTACGCCGGCAGAGATCCAGAGCAGGCGCTGGCGCCGGTGGAGCAAAGGCCATCGCCGTTCTACCATTAAAAACATCCAAAACCACAACTCCATCATTACAAACAACCACTCATCGTCGCAGAGATTCTGTCAATACGTTCACCGGAAAAGAAAACGCCACCACTCGCAGAGCCACTTCAACGATTCATTCTGCAGCGAAGCCTCAGAAGCCGATGGTCCGAGCCGATAAGGATCGGATGGAGCCGCGAGCCAGGCGGTCGACTTACAGCTTGGTGAGGTCAAGAGGTAGGAGCTCGAGTCCATCAGAGTTCAATAAGGTTGCATCTGATGTGCGTAAGCCTAGGGTTTCAGTGGATCGAAATGAGAGAAGTGTTACCAAGATAGGTACGGTGGCTGGAGGAAGCTACCAAGATGAAGGGGAAGGAGGGTAGTGAATGAGATGAGAGAAGAGGTTAGAAGTGGCAAGAAGTGAATGATCCACATCTGCATCAAGAAGACTCTGCGCAGACGTTTTTTAATGAAACGTCTTCGAAAAATCAAACAGTCTGCAGAATAAAATGTCTGCGCGTGGTTTGCGCGGCGCAGACATAAGAGCTCAAGAAGAGCTTCCTGAAAAAAACAATCATCACCTAAAAGAAGATCTATAAAAGTTTGTGAAAGTGAAAATTACATGAATCTTTCTATTTCTAGCGTATTAGTCATGACATATTTTTATTCACTAAACATCTAGCGCTTTGATATCTTCTACTGGTTTTGCAACTGCTCCTGGTTTATTGGAAAAGTTGACAACTTGAGATCGTTTTAAACCATGAAATACACCAACTTGTATCGTAAACGACGTGTCACCTCTTTTTAATGGAAGGGGGAGAAGACGTCTAAATTGGTGATCAAAGCCGTTAAAAATACTAAAGTTGGTGGGATGTCTTCCATCTCATAAATAACCATATTAAATGAACTTTGACAACCACATCAACAAACCAACCTCTAGTGATTACCATCTATTTCAACAGTCCAAGCATATTTTTCATGATATAAATAAAAATATATGTTTTAGGTTAGGATCGTTTTAGAACGAGTAGATATTTTAAGAAACCGCGAGAACCAATATTAATAGGTTAGATTATATAAAATTTATATTTTCTACAGCTATGTATGTTTATAATTTATATACATTAAAATCATAGAAAATAACATAAACATATATCAAACTAATGTTTAAATATGTTTTTAAAATTTTTATGTTTAGTTACACATATATAGATAATATAACCTAATATGACTTACACGTGTGTATATTTGAAATTCATTCATTATCTTCCTTTTGAACTTCAAGAGAGACACCTAAATATTATATTTCAATCATCTTTTTATATAAACCTCATAAAAATTATTTGTTGATATTAGTTCTCGTGATTTTTAAGATATTTACTAGTTCTTAAATGATTTTAACCTTGTATGTTTTTTATTTAATTTTTTCATATATAAATATATTAGTAATTTTATAAATCTTTTATAGAACGTGAATATAAATAAAAGAAAATTTCACAGAATAGTAAACAAGTTTTAAAAGTGTTTCAAATTTGGTAACTCATGCATATTTTTCTTAAATCTGACTACTAAATCATCAAATCTAGTCATTATCGATTTTTCTTATGTCAATATAGTAATGAAGGAGAAGATACGGGGGTCGGAATTTTTAATATATAAAATTATATTAAAAAATAAAAAAACATGTTAGTTATATTTAAAAATAGAAAAAAGTACCTAAAATTCTTGTCACTGTTCTACATCAGCATTAGAAAGAAGAAAAAAAATATTTTCTAATTGAAACAAAATGAAAAACATGCAAAAAAAACATGTTAAGACTTATAATTTAAATAAAATATGAAAACCGAGTGATATAATTAAAACAATTTTTAAACTTGAGTTGCCTATTTAAAATACTTTTAAACGTCGGTTACTATTTTACAAAGTTACCCCTATAAATTATAGTTCAAGCTCCGCCACTGCTAAGCACATATTAACCATCCTTCTAGGTTGGTGTATAATATCAAAGAAATAATTAATCATTCTTTAAACATTTTTTTGAAAAAAAACCACATGAAGTTTTATAAATAACAAAATATTTTCTAGGTTGTTATAAAATTGGGTTAAGGAAAATCAGAAATGAATCTTCCTAAAACGGTAAATTCTTAAATTTAAAGCTAAGTAAAAAAAATGATAAAATCAAATGAGAAAGTAATAAACACTAAGAAGCAAAGGAATTCGAGTCTTTTTTTCTTATTGAAAGAAGATATATATCTTGCAAACTTATCTATGCTGTTCCTCCTACTATTACCATGTCAAAATCATTTTAATACTAAAATTTTGAACATCTATAGTCGGAGGTGTAGATCAAGTTAGTTAAATTTCAACTTATTGCAACTGCCAGTCTCCCTCCCAAGTTAGGTAAATTTTTTTAATAACATAAAAAAGAGTGAATTGTTGTTTTACTACATGTTATTTGGTTATATTTGTCATTTTCATCCAAAAAATATTTTTCTTGCATTGACCTCCCCAATGTTTGGAAAAATTGTCATTTTCATCTCAAAAACAGGAATTTCGTGAATGGAATTTTATCAGCAACACGTAAACATAAATTAGATTTTTTTAAGTGAAAATTTACAAAGGCACTCTTTTAACAATGAATTTTTAACATTTTGAAATAATTAAGTTAATAATTTTGAATGAAAATGATAACGTTTTCAAATCTTACGAAGCCAAACACAAAAAAAAAAAAAAAATTGTATGAAATGACAAATATGATCAAAGTACAAATAGAAAAACAAAAATTCACTCTAAAAAGAATATTAGAAGTAACATACCATCTACCAAAGTTTGGTTTTCAGCTACCTTATTACCTTAACTAGTTTTCTAACCTTGCGGTACGTAGCGGGAGTCCAGTCCTTTTTCACACAATTGTGTTGTGGCGGGACTGCCCATAGCATCGTGTTTGCAAACTTTGTTATAGTGTTCCAGTATGGAAATTAACACACTTAAATACATGGAGAAACATATTAAAACAATAATATGCATCGCGCATTGCTCCACAACAATTTAAAAAAGTAAGCGTTGTGTCGGAGCTGTACGATGCCATTCACGTGGTTAATGACACATTGTGATGTGTTTACGAACCTCGTTACATACGTATAATCTAATAATTAAATAGAAAAGTTATCTAAAATAAAATTAAAAAAAATGATAATATAGTTTATTTACAAATCAAATTCGCTCCATAATGCGAACCTCTCCCCCCCTCTTTTTCGTCAGTAGTGTTAATTTTCGATCCGATAGTGTAAAGTTTTGGCCCGGTAGTGTAATTTTTTTTATAAATATCGAGTTCGCCCCCCCCCCCCCTAAAAAGATTCATTTCACCCACGACACCCTATAGGAGTACTCAAGCTCCTCCACTGTCGTGCTTGGCTCGTTTCAAAACAAAACATAGCCGATCCGCTCGTTTACAACCTAGCGGAAAATCGAACGAGCATTTTTCGAGCGTTAGTTTTTCGATCGAGAGTCGAACGAGCGCAAACGAGCGGCGGACAATTTATACAATTCAACTGTCTAGTGTGCCATTCAATTTATATTGCAATGAGAGACGGTGAAAATGTTGGGTCTTAGGTTTTAATGACTTAAAAAGCAACCATATTTCATAGCATAACATTTTCATGAATGATAGTACATTGTGGCTGGCGATAAGGCTAAAGCTATAGCCGATTTGGGGTGAGTATACTTCAGAGAAAGATACGTGAGAGCGGGAGATGATCGACTAAGAGTAAACACGGGGTCAAAATTTGCTCATAGCGACTTAGGATTTCACTTTAATGCTTAGCGTTAATATATATAAATATAATTGTATCATTGTATATAGTAGACCAAAACTACTAGAGTGCTATGTATAAACTATATATATATATATATATATATATATATATATATATATATATATATATATATATATATATATATATATATATATATATATATATATATAAACTCATAATTCGAGCCGAAACGAGCCGAGCAGACCTTTGCTCGTGTTTGGGTCGTTTAGAAACCGATCTAAGCCGATCAGCTCGTTTACAACCGAGTAGAAATTAGAACAAATTCCGAACGAACATCAAGAGCTTTAAACAACCCTACTTGTGATATGTGCTATCTTTTTTTAATTATTTAAAAAGAAAAGTTGATTAAGTTTTAGAAAAAAAACACCAACATTAGTATTTGAGTAATAGTATAATATTTGGACCTAGAGGTGGGCATAAAAACCAGTTACGGACCCGACCCGGACCCGGGTACGGGTAGTACCCGATGGGAGTGTGCCCAGGTTGGACCCGTTTAAGCCCGTAGGGTTGGAATCAGTTTTAGATTTTGAGTTTTTTAGCGAACCAGACCTGAACCTGACCTGGCCTGGTTGAACCCGATATTGAACCCGGCATTGGGCACACACACAAGAAAGAAAAGAAGAAAAAAAACTTAATCCGGTATTGGACCCGGTTTCGAACCCGACCCGGACACGACCGTACCTTGCCTGGGTATAGCGGGTAGGGTTTTCAAGCAGGTGAACCTGACCCGAGTTCATACCCGGTTTTGCCTCAACCAGGGTAAAAAAAAACCCGATTGGGCCGAACCCGGTTTGTTCTCGGTCTCGGGTACGGCTCAAAACCCATTTTGCCTACCTCTATTTGGACCCAACGTCGGTTTGGGCCAGGTTTCAACATTTTCAGCCCACTAACTAAACCCTTAGAGGCATGAAGTTCGACGAATGACGAATACAGGGCTCATTACAATTTACACGATGCATAAGGAATGAAAAACTTAGTGGCAAAGCGTTTAAGTAAGATGTTTTTCTTTCGTTTAGTTTATATCTTGTAAACTATGTCGAAATAAGCTTGTAAATAGTATTAAAAGGTTGTGAGTATAAATTTTGAATTCAATGTCATTAAAGCTAACATGGTGTCTTTCTTTAAGAGGTTCACAGTTTAAATCTCGTCATACACAAATAATATAGATTTATTAGTAGGTTTATATGTGTTCTAACTCAAGAAAAATAAAGTAACTTAGAATAATACAAGTATACAACTCTTCTCGATAAAAACATGGTATATGAATTATATATAAGGAAACAGGATACTAATAACATATATAAATTTCAAACTTATCTCTATACTAATAAATAAAAATAAATCCAGACACGTGTCATCATTTTAAACAATCTAATCATTTGCTTTCTCGCCTCTCTCTACTCTTAATTATAAATATAATAACTATAGTTACCCGTGTATTACACGGAAGTATGAATAGTTAATTATTAAATAACATAAAAATAAAAATAAAATCAAGTGTGTTATATATTAAATAAAACATAATAACTTTTTATTATAAGGTCACAAATAAGCAAAAACATCATAATAAACTACATTTGTAATAACATTAGTAGGTTTACACTCATTACCTAAAGCTAAAAGTTTGAATCCATCTTTACTCTTAACTTGTGACAACCATAAAACTGATCATACGTAAAAATAGGCTCTTTCAAGTATAATGTCACACCCCAATTCCACGGTGGTTTCCCGCGGGGCATGATCATCATGGAATCATAGTCATTGATCGACCACTACGTGATTCGGTAAAACATACGTTGCAAATAAGTTTAAAATATATAATTGTTTTCAGAGTCAAATTGCGGAAGCAAAGGAATTAATGCAAGTCGTTTTCCAAACTCGACAAATACAGAAATAAATGTACAAAAGAGATTGGTCCTAAATGCGATGTGCTCCATACTAGCTTAACTTGATGCAATTATCAAATACCTGAGAAAACATGCACGGAAAATATATCAACATAAAGTTGGTGAGTTTACAGGTTTTAAAGTAATAGTAAACAGTATGATGGACCACAAGTCTTTCTATGATTTGATTGTCGATCAAACAATACTACAACATTATATAAGCATCGCAACCGAAGATAGACTGTAACTGTAATAGATTGCCCCTACACATGCCTACCGTAAGCACAGGGGTGAACAGGCTAATAATGCACCCGTTTAGACCTCCAGTGAAGGTTAGGGTAATTAACACGGGTGGGGTAGTCAAACCCAATAGTACTATCCATGATTACCTCGCTTTGGGAAATAAACTAACGGTCCGATAACAGGGGACTTCATACGGTAAGTAACAAGTTATATAACATGTGAAACCACTGACAAGTAATTGTGTCCATGTAAATAGTAATTTACATGTAATCTCCCCCAAAATGAAAATAAGTAAAAATGGGGCCGTGAAACTCACCTGTAATGCATGTGTGAATATTAGCAATAGTCCGTATGTATGATCGGTCTAGGAATCTCCTAAACAAATTCACAATATATTCATGAGGTCATGATTACTAACCCTAGATGGTCATGCATAACTCATCCATAAAGTTAGTTTTGAAAACGTCACTTGACTAGTTAGACACGTCGAGCCGTTAATGTTTTATTTAGGTTCTTGTCTTCATAGTTATCTTCCTAAAAAAATACATAATGTATTGTATGGGTTTTATATTAAGTATGATGCAATTATACTTTCCGTGGCATGAGTTTCTTTTTACTAAATACCTCCAAAAGTTTACTTTATATAAATGTAGACATTTGACAGAAACAGATGGATTTTTAGGTCTGATTGTCATCCCCTTTTCATGATACAAATAATATTTATAAAATATTATATTTTTACCACATTTAGCTCTATGTCTTAGGTTCCCAAAAAGGTATATTTTGTAATATATAACTAAGTTTAAGTGCCTCTAAATGGGTCATGAGGCAACAGATGTCAGTGCAGTATTTTTCATGTACATGTCCATGGATTTCATCCTTTTTCAGGGTCAAACCCTACTTTTACAAATAGAGCCTATAGTACTTTTAAACCTAACATCTTAGGCTAAGCTAATACAGAAAGAAAAACTCCATTTGATTACTTTAAGCATAACTTATGCCTCAATCTTTCTGCCCTATCTAATCTGCCAAAAAATCATATTCAACACCTTAATCATATTTGTATGTTTTGGATGGGTTATCTTATCTAAAGATTTCATGGTTGGATGCGTTGAAAACTAGACATTCTAAGGTTAATGTTAGGCTCAAGAAATGATTCATTTGGTCATGTTTAGGTCGAGTTATGGTGTCTAAAACACAGAACATGAATCTGCCAGAAAATGTCTTACATGTTTTGTTACTTATTAAGCTTTGCTAGAGCACCTTTGGATGAGTTAGTGAACATTAACACATCATGGTGATGTATGGAAGATTAGGAACAAGGTGCTAACCTTAAACAAGCAAGGAGAAGATGATCTTGAAATGCAAAGAGAAAGACTTGATCCCTTGAACTAAGAATCAAGCAAGAAAAATTAGAGAAGATGTTGTAGGATGCTTGGAAACTTCAAAAATCACTTGATCTTCAATTATAGCACTTGAATCACCCAAGATTTGTAGAAAAAGAGTTGAAAATCAAATGAAATGGTGGTGGGGATGCCTTGGCCGAATTTGGAAGAGGGAGGAGAGAGGAGTGTGGTGTGTTGGTGTGATTGAAATGAAGTGCTTGCATGCTTTATAGCCTTACACCCTTTTGGCATGAGGTTTGGGATATGGATGCATCATGTCATGGGCAAAGGTGGATGAGATGGAGCACTCCAATTGTGGTAATGGGTTTAAGTTTCTTTAATCAACATCAAAAGTGTTTCACAAAAGTGGTAAGTCTTGGATTTTTGGTACAAGTCAACATGATTTCCAAGAAATCTTGGAAATGAGAGTTGAGGGGAGGGAGGGGAGGGGGAAGGGACGGACAAAGGGGAGGGGAGGGGGTTTGGTTTTCAAATTTTGTGTATTATTGGGTATTTGAGTGGTATTTGATACGTCATGTATCTAGAAGTCGCGTTAAAACGATTCGTTCCGGGTAAGATATCAAGTTACACGATTAGGTTTATTTATAAGTTTAAACTTTTCCAATGTATTTAATTTGGAATATAAAATACTTTAAAACACTTTAAAGTATTTACTAGCGTGTATATATTAATTATCACCAACGTTCGTGTGTGCCGGTTGTATCGCGTGTAAGACTGGTAATTACGCCGCATCACCGATGCATGAAATGTTATGCATGAAATTTTGCAATGAATGAAATGATTTCAATAAATAAAACAAAATTGAAAATCAAGCATGATATGTGTAATTATGACTAGGTCGGGGTCGGTATTGACCTGAAATTTACCGGTTGTCACATATAAACCGACACTTGACAGAGATTGACCTTAACTTTTATTTATTGTCATAGCAAAATATACAATTAAAGACAAATGTCTTCTTTTAGACTTAAAAGGAATACTTTTGACGGGTCAAATCGTGAGCTAGATATTGAGTGGGTGTGAGGATATTAGTATGAAAAAATTAAAATTTGAATAATATACACTGAAAAAGTTATGTACAATAGTTAGATCAATTTAGAATTATTTTGACCCTATAATCAAAAATAGAGATATAATATTGAATCAGGTTGGATCTGGCTATAAATGTTCATAATATCTCTGACTAGTTGTTGATTATTATTTATTTAATACTAACTTTAGTAAACCCGTGTATTATACGGGTTGAAAAAATAAAATATTAAATATAATATAATTTTATGAAGTATAAAATGATAATCTAAAATAAGATATGATTAAATACATATGCGTGATAACTATAAGTAATAAAATAACGATATCAAGTTTTAAACTTTTTTCCAAAAAAAGTTAAACATTTTTTTCAAAACAAATCGTATTAAAAATGTTATTTTTAAAATTTTTTTTATTATAACTCTTAATTTTAATTATTTTTAGTTTATAAAAAAATTTACTTTTTAAAAATACCAAAATATTTTATATTTTAAAAAAAGTTAGATGTTTTAGAAAATTTTTTTAATTATATAAAAAATTATTTTCTAGAAATAACATTAATAAAAAGACATCTTTTTAATTTATTAAAAAAATTAATCTAAAAAAGAATTAAAATTATTTAATAATTTTAATTTGGATAATTATTTAAGAGCAGAGAGATGCGGGAAAAATAAACTTAGGGGGTCTAGAAATGTGCTAAATGTTCCCCTAAGTTACTTTTTTAGTATTATATATAGATCATAATAGTTATTTATTAATTAATAAATATTCATAATTAAAATTTCAAATATGTTAACTTTAAAATTTAAAATATGTGTAAATACATGCTTTTATTCAATCCGTATATACACAATATTTAATACGTAACTTTTTATATTATTAACTATATAACAATAAATTTTATTAATCGGATCGTAACCTAGTGTATATATATAGATAGATAAAGCTGAACCGATCGATCATGTGGAGAATGGATGCACACATTATCATTTTCCCGAGTCCAGGAATGGGTCACCTCATTCCACTCACTGAGTTAGCTCACCGGCTTCTCCTCCACCATCGTCTCTCCATCACCTTCATCATCCCCACTGCCGCGGGTTCGCCCGTAAAACCGCAAAACGACATCCTTAACGCCATGCCCGAAACCATATCGTCCATTTTCCTCCCTCCCGTAAGCCTAAACGACCTTCCAGTAGATGCTGCATTAGAAACTCGGATATCACTCACTTTAACTCGGTCATTACCCGCTCTACGTCAAACCTTAACCGAGTTAACCCGCAAGTCGGGTATAAAAAGACCCTCGGCTTTGGTTGTTGACGTTTTTGGCCCTCCTAGTTATGAAATTGCCAAAGAGTTTAATATCCCAGGTTACTTGTTCTGCACGGTTTCTGCTATGGCATTGGTTAGTATCTTCCAAACACCGGTTTTGGACCAGTTGTATGCTTGTGAGTATAAGGACTTGCGTGAACCGGTGCGGTTACCGGGGTGTCTTCCGGTTCGAGGAACCGATATGGCTGAATCGCTTCAAGATAAGAAGAATGAGACATATGTAAGGATGGTTGAGTTAGCCAAGACGTATAGCTTGTCAAAGGGTGTGTTGGTTAACAGCTTTCTTGAACTAGAACCGGGTCCCTTTAAGGCTATGGAAGAAGGTGACTGGTGCAAACCAAAGATTTATTCGGTTGGACCGTTGATACGGTCTGGTTCGAAGATTCTGAACCAGACCGGTGAAGGGTTTGAATGTTTGAAGTGGTTGGATAAGCATCCGGTCGGGTCGGTTTTGTTTGTGTCGTTTGGGAGTGGTGGGACACTGTCCCATAAGCAACTCATTGAACTAGCCTTTGGGTTGGAGCAAAGTGGTCAAAGATTTCTTTGGGTCATAAAGAGCCCACATGGAAAATCAGATGCAAGTTATTTTATTGCACAAACCCATCTTGACGCGTTTGGGTTTTTACCCGACGGGTTTTTGGAGCGGGTTGAAGATCGGGGTTTGGTTGTGTCAACTTGGGCCCCTCAGGTTGAGATTTTAAGTCATGGGTCTACCGGTGGGTTCTTGACACATTGTGGGTGGAACTCGACACTAGAGAGTGTGGTTTGTGGAGTGCCAATGATTGCATGGCCGCTTTTCGCAGAGCAGAAAATGAACTCGGTTTTTCTGACGAATGGTTTGGGTGTTGCGTATAGGGTGAAAGTCGATGAAAATGGAGTGGTGGGAAGAGATGAAATTAGTAAGTGCGTGAGGAGTTTGGTCGAAGGAGAAGATGGGCGTAAGATGAAGTTGAAAATGAGCAAGCTCAAAGGTCTTGCTACAATGGCGTTGAGTCGAGATGGTTCGTCGAGTAGGTCAATTTTAGATGTGGCTCAAATGTGGTGTGACTAATGTTATTGGTGTTTTACATTAGTGTTTCTACGTCATTTAAATAACTATGAAATATATGTTATGATAAAAATGTCGAGTTTGATAACTTACGAATATTAAATGCACATGTGCAATTATTTAGACGTGACACGGGAGGTGGTATGAGTAAAGATTTATGATGTAACGCATCATAACAAAATTGGTACGGTAGAAAAGAACTATTCTCTTACTTTGTAATTAGTAGTCACATGATTCTCTAGTTTTTAAGGTTATTTTCTTATATATTAAAAATAAAAATTAATAAGATGTAACAAATTAATCATAACATGCAAGATTGGTAGGGTACACTACGATGAAGTAGCACTATCATCAGTGTCGTTTTTCGACAGAAACATCTGTTGGAAAGCTTCCTATGGGATTAAAGACAAATCACTTGGCCTATACATTTTATTGCGTTATCTATGATAAGGAAGTTTTCACGTAAAAAACACAAATTAAAGACAAATTGGGGCTGGCTTTTGATAAGTACGTCTTATGCCTTTGCCCTTTAGAGAACATTGTTATTCGATGTTTCATTTATCGATTAGGAAAATCACTAACTTAATTGTCCACTTATGCAAGAACTTGATAACTTTCCTATTTAGATTAGGTCTTTCAAACCGACACGTTTAGTTTGATGACACATTTATAATAATCCTTTATGGGAATCTTGAACATGGTCTTATATAATTTTTGTTATTTGTAAGTGTCAATTCGATCGGTTGGTACCATAGTAATAAAAACTAGAAACTCTTTAAAAAGAATAAGGTTTATATCTAGACTAGCTAGGATTTGTTGTAGTACATCTGATAGTGATCATACAATTGTTAGTATATGATTGACACATCATTTCGATCACGTCAGTTTTTGAATTTAATATAACTAAAAAACCAGTTAATGTAGTTGTCTATACAAGTATATTAATTACATTTTTAGTTGAGTACTAATTTGAAATTATATAAATGATTGTGTGTGTATATATATATATATATATATATATATATATATATATATATATATATATATATATATATATATATATATATATATAGGTTGGTTCAAATATAAAAAACAAATTGGTTAAAAGGGGTGAGAAGTAATCTGATTGTACACATGATATTTTTAAAATTTTATAAGAAAGAGTAGATTTATCCTTCTGCAATTTAACAAGAAGATGAGCCAAATCTTGCAACCTTCTTCTTTTCATTTTACCCTGATCTCATTAGATCTGAATATGCTATTATTTAGGGTTTTGATTTCAATTCCAGATCTCCACTGATTACAATCGAATTCTTCTTCGTCGTTCATATATACTTCATCTTGTTCTTTGAGTTCATCGATTTCATCTTCTTAAACAACTTCATCTTCTTCATCTAAACAATCTAATTTCAGATCTCCACTGATCGCAATCAAATTGTTCTTCATCCTTCATATCGACCTCATCTTATTATTGAAATTCATCGATTTCATCTTCTTCAGCAACTTTATCTTCTTCAGCTACTTCATCTTCTTCATCTACGCAATCTAATTTCAGATTTCCACTGACCGCAATCGAATTGTTCTTTATCCTTCATATCGACTTCATGTTGTTCATTGAATTCAGTGATTTCATCTTCTTCAGCAAATTCATCTTCTTCTTGTATTTCAGTTTTTAACAAAGCTTCTTCTACATCTTCTTTTTCTCAATTTTGTATCTCTTGTTTTTGAGTTTATCTTCAGAGAAGATGACTGATGTTCCACATAAAGGTAATACACTCACTTGATTTTCTAATTGTTTTGTTTTTTTTATCAGCTTTTAAATATATGAATATTGTGCGTTTTACTCACTGTGCTACTTATTACTAAATGTATACGATCAATGAGATTTTGATAATATATATGTTTTTTTTATTTTTTTTGCTGTTATTTCTAGTTTTTAAACAATTTGTGCCGTTTTTGTAGACTGTGCTGTTTTAAAATATCGTGTTGTATTAATGACTGTGCTGTTATTTTTAGGCTTTCGTTTTTCCATACCAGAAGATTTTATTATTTCATTCATATCTTTTATTGCCACCAACCCAACTTCCTCACCAAATTGTGTCTTCCACTCTTTGACAATTTCATCAGTCTCTTTAGGCTTCAGTAACTCTTTCAGTTCTTTTTTTCCCAGAGGAATTCCAAGAACATCATGTACTAGTGTTGGTGTTATCTTTATGTCATGTGTTCCAAGATTTAACGTGTTGCATGTATGATCATAGTTTGATACTAACCAGTATCCTAGACGTGTTGGTAATTTCTTTATGCTGAATGATCTTATAATGGAAAATCCCATGTCATCCACCACTTTAAGTTGCTCTGGTGTTAATATCTTTATGAGCTCGCACAAGCTTATTGGTGAGTTTCTTAATTGAATTCTCTTTATGCTACACGGTACAAAATCTTTGTTTGTTTGCTTACATGACATTTGTACTGTTGACGACGTTTCTCTTGTCCTTACTTCAGTATAGACTGGTGGATTTTCAAAATCATCATCCGAGCATTCTTGGTGATGAAGTTTTTGTACTTCCATATTTAAAATGAAAGATAAATGAAAACAACACAAATTAGAGATACTAATTGAATGAGATAATTAGCTCATATTATATACCAACTCTTTAATTATAAGCATTATGTATTAAAAACAGCACTGTTTTAAGCATAACATAAAAGTATAAGTCTATGCTTTCTATTTTTTACTAAACCATCACATAATAGACAAATCACATAATAGACAACACCAGTTCATTAGAAAACTACAAATCACTCAACAATAGAGATAAGTCTCACATATTATATACATACTCTATAATTATAAGCAATATGAATCGAAACAACACCGTTTTATGAGATAAATAGCACATATTTAATACATGCTTTTATGTTTGTGATTATATGAAAACAACACAAAATAAAAGTAACTAAAGTTGTATTACCCTTCAAAATATATACACTATCATAGATCATTAACAAACTACAAATCATTATATTATTGGGATAATTAGCACATATCAAAAGAGTACTGTTTTAAGCATCACAATTTATTACACTACAAAATAAATAAACTAACACATATCATTACCAAACTACAAATCATTCAATAATTGAGATAAATAGCACAAATCATTACTAAACTACAAAACATCACTTTTTTGAAAATCACATAATTGATCATATAACTTCATGCTTTTTATTTTTTTCTAAACCATCACATGACTTTTATGTTTGTGATTCTATTAAAACAACACCTAATAAAAGAACTAAAGTTTCATCACATTACAAAATATATAAACTAACACATATCATTACCAAACTATAAATTATTCAATAATTGAGATAAAGAGCACATATCATTACCAAACTACAAAACAACACTTTTTTGAAAATCACATAATAGATCATATCACTTCATGCTTTTCAATTTTGCTAAACCATCATATAATTTTTATGTCTGTGATTCTATGAAAACAACACAAAATAAAAGAACTAAAGTTTTATTACCCTACAAACTTTATGTACTAACACAGATCATTGCCATATAAAAAATCATTAAATTATTAAGATAATTAGCATATATGAATCGAAACAGTACTGTTTTATGAGATAAGTAGCACATATTTAATATATGTTTTTTATGTCTGTGATTTTATGAAAACAACACAAAATACAAGTTACCAAAGTTGTATTACCCTACAAATTATATGTACTAACACAAATCGTCACCAAACAAAAAATCATTAAATTATTAAGATAATTAGCATATATAAATCGAAACAACACTGTTTTATGACACAATTAGCACATATTTAATACATGTTTTTATTTCATATAGTACACATTCTCAGTTCATATGCGTGCGTACGTGCGTGCGTGCGTGCGTGCGTGTGTAACAAATCTTAGCTTTACTTTAGATATGATCAACGGTTACAATTGATAGTGATATTTTTGTAAATGTTTTAATTGATTGCTTCTGATTTTAATAACATTAAGGGTATTTTGGACTTTTCTTGTGTATGAAACTTAATTGGATTGGCACCGTTACACAAAGTTAATTTAACTACCATGATTTTCTCAATGTTTTGTCCAACAAAACAATTAATTACTAAATCGTTGAATTTTATTACACATTTTGCATTAATTACAAAATAAATCTTGGTCCAAACTAGAAAACTTTTACAAAATAATAATGCAGTAGACAAAATAAGATTACTTTAAAGAAATGATTAAAACACTTTTGGATTAAGTTTATTAATATAAAAATGATTTTAACTTTTAAACTCAACTTTATCGTCATTTTAAAAAATTTAAATTTAAATAAATAATAATAATGAACTATCTGTTTCATTCATAATAAATGGATATATTATAGAACTCACCATTTAATCTTATTTTATATTTCTGCAGGAAAGGTATTATTAAAACTATCATAACATGTGCATATCTTATATGATACATATGAGCACCTACACATAATGAAGTACAATCTTGTTCTTATACAGAACATATCTTGTAGGTTATACATTAACACCTACACATGATGGGGTATAATCCTACACAGATATATTTTTCCTATATAACTATAAAATTTGCTTACATATGAAGGATATATATATGCACCACTTACCTATAATGCAATATAGTCTTACACAGTAATATTTTTCCTACACAAACACCTATATATGTACATAATATAAATAAACACCTACACATAATAATGAACAATCTTGTCTTTATTTACCACATATATTGTAGGATATACTTAAGCATCTACATATGATGGAGTACAATCCTACACATAGATATGTTTCCTATATAAATATAAACCTGCTTACATACGAAGGATATACATCAGCACTAACTACCCATAATGCATTATAGTCTTACACGGTACTACTTTTCATACATAAACATAAAATATACTTACATATATAGCATATAAATAAGAACCTACACATGATGAATGTGCGTAGAATGTTATTAATATTTTTTGGTTTTCGGGAATGTTTGTATGTAGTAGCAAAAATAATAAATGTTTTTGTGTAGGTGAAAGTCGCCTTGGAAGTAATTTAGCAAAACATGAATTAGAATTAAAAAAAAAAATACCTGTGTAGGAATTTTGATGCATATGTGTAGGATATTATAAATATTTGTTTTGGGTATTGGGATTTTTGTATATAATAGTAAAGTCTATAAGTTAGATGTATATGTGTAGGTGAAAGTCGACTCGGAAGTAATTTAGGAAAGCATGCGTTGGAGTATTAGAAAATTTGTGTAGTTATTACAGAGAATGTGTAGATTATCTCATGTATGTAGTGAATGATCTTAAAAAGATAAAATGATTGCGTCTATTATGTTTTACGTTTCTTTTTAATTAAATAATCATTTGATTTAAAAAAATTATAATATAAAAAATCAATTCTTTTGATCTCAATATAACCATAAACAGGTTGTTTTAGCTTCTATGTAGATTTATTCAAGAGAAAAAATAATATATATATATAAATTCAAATTCTTTGAAACTTTTGATCTATGTAGCATATTCGTGAATTTTACAAATATGAGAAACCAAAGTGATAGATTAAGGATTAATTTGAAATTGTTAAAGAAACGGATGAAGTTAATATTTGACATAAATAAATCCAACTATAGTTACTGTACTATCCTTCTAAGCACACTAAATTAAAACTTGAAGAAAACAATTTGATTGGTTGATTTTTGTTCTTGTATTTTGTTATTGTTCTTGAATGAATATAGGGTCCGGTTCATTGCAGGATTCTTTTAATAATAAAAACTGCAAGAACCTTTTGTAATCATTAATTAGATCAATCAATGAATGAGATTAAAGAAGGTAAAAAAATAATTAAGTAATTGAATATTTGTTTTATTTTTAAATGAAAAGGGCATATATGTAAAATTGCAATTGATGTTTTTATGAAAATAAGTTTTGGTTTGGGATTGATCGTGAAATCCTCCCTTAATCATAATCAAAATCAATTTCTTTTTTATAAGAACATCCTCCTTCACATAGTGAGCTGATTCAAGAATAGCAAACCATTCTTGAAGTATTCTAGCAGGAATTGATCGTAAGTATCACTCTTTCATATTCACCGAACATGATTAATGCTTTCTTCTATTTCTAGGGTTTCGTAAAACCCTTCAATTGATGCTTAGAGAAATTTGCGATTATGATTTTGGTTTAAACTGGTTGCTAATTAGGGTTTATTATAGACAAAATAACCGACTGATTGTATTAATCTTTGAGAAAATTTAGTTTTGGTTTGAGATTATATTGTAATCTGTTTGTAATTAAGAAATAAGAACACGAGATTGGAGGTTTGCTTTGCTTTGGAATGAATTCTTGTTATGAAAAATGATGTTATTTACGGTTCTTGAGTTCCTGAGTGTTATTGTTTTGTTAGTTAGAAGTTTGGACTTAATTTTGGTTTAGTCAACTTATATGTAAAAATGAAAGCTTATGTGTTAATTTCAATCTTGCTTTGTGAAGTTGGTTTTTTCTTAATCTAGTATGTCGTATTTTTATTGGGATGGAAACAAGATAAAATTGATGATTATAGATATGCAACGGGTAAGTTGGAAAATGTTTGATTGTTCTAAAAAGTTTAGTTAATGTTTTAAAAAATAGGATTATGATAAAATATTAGTTGTGGCTACCTAATATTTGAGAAACATGTAGTTTTGATATGAGATTATATTGGATTACGTATGTAGCTAAAAAGGAGAACACGAGATTGGAGGTTTGTTCTGCTTCGGAATGAGTTTTGGTTATGTACAGTGTTGTTATTTACGATTCATAAGAACCTGAGTATTCTTGTTCTGTTAGTCAGAAACTTGGTCTCGTTTTGGTTTGGTTAACGTATATGAAAAAAATAAAAGCTGATGTTTTAATTTCAATCCTTATGTGTGAGGTTTGTTTTTAATTAATGGAGTACGTCTTGGGTTGGAAACAAGTTACAATTGATAATTATAAACATGCAACAGGCTAGTTTGAAAATGTCATATTGTTTTTAAAAGTTTTGTTAATTGTTATTTGAAATAGGATTATGATAAAATATTAGTTATGTTATGTTTATTGTGGTTTTTACAGTAGATTTGTTTTCTTATGTGTATGGAATATGAATGTGTAAATTATCTATAGATGTGATAAAAAATAGTTAGTTATGAGCGTATATGTATGTGTAAATCTGGTTAGGTGTGGTTCTAAAGCTAAGTAAAAAAAACTTGTCTTTGTTTGATATTAATGAACAAGAAGTGAAAATGTAGTATGGTGATTAAAATAATAGTTTTTTTTTTCAGGATAGCATAGAAAAAGCTTTGAGGACTTAAGAATGTCATCAAGTAAGATATTATGTTATTAGTACTGTAATTAAATATAAACTTTATTTATATATGCTTGGTTTACCTTTATGTGTTTTTACATATATGTAGAATGGAGAAGTGAATGTATAGCGTTTAACACTTCTTTTAGTAAATTTACCAATGACGCCTCAAACCCAATCACACTTGATGATTATGAAGAATGTGTACAAAATGAATCAGGTATAATAATGTAATATAATATGTTGGTTTCTATTTAAAGCCATTCATTTTGTCGATCACTAAAAATCTTAATCTATATAATAAAATTGTGCGGGTCCTAATGTTGTAGGAAGTATAAATACGACGATTACTAATAAACCGAATGTAAATCACAACATATATGATTGGTGCTTCAAAAAATATGAGGACTTTTTAAGTAAGTATATAAATTACTGTTTTATTAAATTGGGTTTATGAAATTGAGTAACCAAGATATTTGTGGGTATTTTGTTGTGAAAGAAGCTGAAAGTAATGTTAAAGAAGTTAAAAGGAAGCACCCTGAAAAGGTTAGTGTTAAAAGGAATACATGTAAAATGGTTAAAAAAATAATACAGATACGTTCTGTACTAAATAAATGATTTAGTATGTAAGTAATTGACTTGTAATTAAAGTTGTTATGTTAAATCAATGATGATCAGTGAAGAAACCTAAAGGTCAAATACGCATACTCTATTCTTCAATCTGACGCAAACAACACAAGGAGAGGATAATGTCGGAGACGAGTTGTGTTGTAAATCATGAATGAGTAGATGATATGTTAGAATGTTATTTTGTCTTTGAACATAGATTTTCAGTGGTTGGTTAGCATTTTGCGTGTTACGTTTGATATGATTTTTAAAATTTTAATGTTTCATCAATTTTAGAATGAATATAATGTTTTTTAGGTTCAATAATTTAAATGTGAATGCCATGTTAGTGTTAAGTAAACATTGAAAAGTTGGTTGTCATTGTAACTTGATTAGAGGCAGATAAAACTAAATCATAATTGATGAACGGTGTAACCTAAAATAGAATTTACGTGTATGTAAATTAATACCTATGGTAATGTTTGAGATTTTAAAGTTACTAGTCATGTGTGTAAAATTAAGCATAAGGAACTTTAAAAATATGAAAAATCGTAGAAAATGAACCAAGGCTTTAGTTTTATAGTCTTTTTACATATAAGAAAATGTTTAGAAGCAATGTTTAAAAGCCCCAAAAACAAAAGTTGGACCATAATTGATGATCGGTGTTTGTGTCATCAGTTTACATACATGTAAATTGGTACATATCGAAAATTTTAGATATTTTTAAAAATAAGATAAATGAAATAAAAGATTAAAATGACATTTAGATACCATTGATTGGGGTAATATTATTATGCTAGTGGTGTGTGAAAAGTTAAGCATAAGGAAATTAAAGATTATGGGAAAATTATAGAAAATTAAGCAATGCCTTATATTTATAGTATCTTTACATATACGTAAATATTCATAAAAGCAATGCTTTATATTTATAGTATCTTTACATATAAGTAAATATTCATAAGATATGAACAAATAATCGATAAAGTATGTTGGTAGCTATTGACTCAATGACCATATATTGGACGCATAAAGAACATTAGTAATGTAAATATGTTGTTGGAAACAAAAAAAAAATAACTTATCTACCAATGCGTATATTTGATCAAACAAACTTTAAAAATTACTCAAACATAATAAAAGTCAAACATAAAACTACTAGGTAAATGTACTAAAAGGTTAAAAGGACTTTTGTAACCAATGATTAATGTTAAATTATTGTATTTGACATCTTCCTATAACATATATTATGATCGTACATTGCAGATCGTAAAGTTGTATGTATATGAGCAGTGTTATAAAAAAGCGGATTTACATATATGTAAAAACAAAACAACTTTAAAATCAACACTGGTATTTAGAATAATCTTATAAATGGTTGGTGAAAGAATAGCAAAATAAAAACAATAAATTATGTTGCAGGAATTAATACCAAAAACATCAACAATTAAAATATATAAATTCCATTTTAATTGATCAAAGATTGAACATCATCACAAACAATAAAACTACTACTCTTGTTTCATAGTACAATTCCTAGCATCATGGTAACCGAAAACACGACAATAACGACAAAAATGCTTCCTCCTCTGTTCATGAAGACATGTGGTATTACATCTCTCATCAACATCAACTTCATTAACCATATGCTCTGTTTAGTTATGGACTAAAACATCAACTGGAGCATTCGTACTAATATCGTCACGATTCGACATGTCACTGGAAATTTAAAGAAACTAAACAAGAACACTTGGTTGGTGTGAGATGTTTCGATGCAAAACGTATATAATTTACACATGAATATAAAGATAATAATTTCAAAAAAAATTAAATAAAATCATAACACTAAATGAAAGATATGTTCAAATCATAGGGAAAAATCTTACCTAAATAAACGAAGCTATGAAAAATTGAACTTGATTTTGAGAATCGATGTTAAAATCAAGATCTTTAGATGAATGAATATTCGAAAAAGATGTAATGCTTCGATCTGTATATGAATCAACAAACGAAACATATGAAAATTGCTGATAAAGTCACGATCTCAATGAATTTTGTGGAAATTGATGAAGAAATAAAAATTAGAATATAGTAAATGAAAAGCTTCAAAAGATCCATGTAAAATATTGAAAAAATACTATTAAATGTGTAACTTTCATAATTAAATAGATATAATAAAGAAACCAATTAATGCATAATCTAAAAAGACTATAATACCCTTGCGACCAATTTAAAAAAATAAAATGAATTTTAACCAATGGCCATGATGAGTTTTTGTAATTCTCTCAATCTTTAAAAGTTCTGAAAAGACATATATATATATATATATATATATATATATATATATATATATATATATATATATATATATATATATATATATATATATATATATATATATATATATATATATAAGGGATGGATTAAATGAGAACTCACTTATTTTATGAGAACTTTAGGAACCAGTGTTATCCACACATTTTTAATGACAAAATGGTAAATAATGATAACATAATAAAAAGTTACAAAACAAAAAATAACATAAAAATAAAAAAAGTAAAATGAAGAAAATGTTTCCCTTGTTTCTCTCTTTCATAAAAAATATAATAAAGTCATAAAAATAATAAAAAAACTCATTTTTTTACGAACGTCATTTTACACATAAGTAATACCTAGAAATACACATGTGTAATGACTAATTTACACATGTGTAAATAACGGGTTGATGATTTTTTTTAAAAAAATATCAATATGGTACGCGTTGGAAAGATAAAAAAAATACTGAAATTAATGGTGAAATTTTTTTGAAAAAATAATGTCATGAAAAAAGTTATGAACATTTAAATAATGATAACATAATAAAAAGTTACAAAACAAAAAATAACATAAAAATAAAAAAAGTAAAATGAAGAAAATGTTTCCCTTGTTTCCTTCTTTCATAAAAAATATAAAAAAGTCATAAAAAATAATAAAAAACTCGTTTTTTTACGAACGTCATTTTACACATATAAAATACCTAGAAATACACATGTGTAATGACTAATTTACACATGTGTAAATAACGGGTTGATGATTTTTTAAAAAAATATATATCAATATGGTACGCGTTGGAAAGATAAAAAAAGTACTGAAATTAACGGTGAAATTTTTTTGAAAAAATAATGTCATGAAAAAAGTTATGAACATTTAATAAAAATGTGAAAATGCTATGTGACTTAAATTTATGGCTAATAATGATTTCTAGAGTTTTCACGAAAAAACCTAATTCTCAAGATAACCCTACCCCTCTCTCTCTCTCTCTCTCTCTCTCTCTATATATATATATATATATATATATATATATATATATATATATATATATATAGAGAGAGAGAGAGAGAGAGAGAGAGAGAGAGAGGAGGGATCTTAAGAAAACCAAAATGTTATATGAAAACTGTGATACCCTACATATAACCCACATCAGCCGTGAACAGAAGTGATTCCTGGTTCATAAGTAATGTCTGGCATCTAATATCACCAACGCGTTTTGAGCGTATTGGCTGTGGATGAGAGGAGAACTCCACAGTTAACCATGCTCAGGTGGCAACAATCCAGGGATGGGTGACCTCCCTGGGAAGTTTTCACCCTGGCAACCAAAAGCAAATCCGTGAGCTCCTCGTGGGCAAAATGGATAATATTGGTGGTGTGAGAGGCCGGATGTTACAGAATGGTATCAGAGCCACTCATGTGCCGTTCGGGATGTGGGACATACCTCACCAAGGATGGTGAGTTCTCGGGCTCATCGAGGATGATGAGTCCAAAGGTGGGGTGATTGTGACACCCTACATATAACCCACATCGGCCATGGACAGGAGAGATTTCTGGTTCATAAGTAATGTCTAGCATCTAATATCACTAACGCGTTTTAGGCGTATTGGCTGTGGATGAGATGATAACTCCACAGTTAAGCGTGCTCAGGTGGCAGCAATCCAGGGATGGTGACCTCCCTAGAAAGTTTTCACCCGGGCAACCAAAGCTCCTCGTGAGCACAGCGGACAATATTGGTGGTGTGAGAGGCCGGGAGTTACAAAAACTAGAGAAAAACAATAAAATCAATCACATAACTTATAAATTTCTTATCAATACCCTCTATATATATGTGTGTGTATATATAAATAAGGGTATGGATCAAATGAAAAACCGTAGCATGGTTTTACATATACGTCACATATAGGTTACGTATACGTAACCAGTTTTCATTTGACATAGTGTTACGTATACGTAATACTCTTCATTCTCGTATTTATGTTCAGCATATATGTAAACAAATACTTTAATACCCTTTTAATAATTAAAATAACATATAATTTATGGATTATGTTATTGATTTTTGTGATTTTCTTTGTTTTTCACATAATTATTGGTTTCTTAGTTTGTGTAAGCACCTTGTATATGTCTTGCTTTTTATATAAACAAACTTATTTGTAGGCTCAAACACTTTAAGCTCGACATGATTGGGGTAGCTCACGAACAACTTGGTTCGTTTACAAACTTAGTATTACTCAATATCATTGCTTATATACAAACTTTAAACATTTTTTAACAACCGCAAAAGTTAAAAGAAAGCTTTCCAAAAAATATATCAAATAAAGATCACATGTAGTAAGAATTCAGCAAAGCAACTTTTCTTAATTTTTTTATTCTTTTTTTATGAAATGACATGTAATCTTGCGCAATACATGTCACATACATTAAAGGCAATGATAAGGAGATCCCACCATACAATATTGAAAGCCGATAAAAAAATTTATGTCGCATGGTTGTATCCATCCGAGATCTGATTTGATTTAGCAGTAACAAGGTGTGTAAAAATGTGCCACTCTTTATGTGGTTAAGGGTTGGTTTAAGTCTCACGTTAAACAAAATGTGCACATTAAATTATAAGTCTCATTGCTAAGAATCCTTAGATGTTTTTTCTTAGTTTAATTCTAGTCTAAAAGGGTATTTAATTAATTAAAGTAAAGTTTAGATGTTATGTTGGAGTCGAGTTTCATTGAAACATGGCTAATAGTTTACAGTGCAAGGCGGGTTCTTTACGTTCTATGTATTTTGAGGTTCTAGTTGAGGCCAACATGAATCTAACTAAAAATGAAAGGCCATCGGTCGACAAGTTTCACTCTAAACCATTGCATTGTATTGGAAGAACATTAATAGTCGGTGGGAGAGTCACTCTAATATCAAAACAATTCTCGATAGCTTACCACATACTGTGTTACTCTCTTTAAACTTTGGAAGGTATTCAAAAAAGTTTCTTTTGGGGGACCGACAAATCGCGATCAAAAATACATTAGGTTGCATCGGAAAACTTATGGCAGATGAATGCATCGCAAGGCTCAATGTTGGAAGTATTACAGTAGCAAATATAGCACTTAGCCAAATGGTGCTGAAGACACAAGACATGTGTTTCACAACTTTAGACAAAAGGGGTATCATCAATTCACTACAACCATTAGAGAAATAATGCTGAAAAAAAATAACATAGGTTGACCATTGATGTAATCTTTTGGGGATTGGTGGTTAGTCTTGATCGGAAGTTGGGTCATGGCCCATGGGCCATACTTCATAGTAGCAGTTTATGACTTTATGTCTTGACACGCGGATCCAATGAGTTACAGGCCCAATACATTGAACAAACATAAATAACCAGTAAAATATTATTTTCGTCCCTTACTTTTCGTTGAATTTGTGTTTTCAAGCCAATTTTTTTTTTCATTTCAATCACTATAGTTTAACAAATGTTGTCATTTTCATCCACTCCACTAACTCCGTTAACATTTCCGTTAAATGTAAGGATATTTTAGTCTTTTTCAATACTTTAATTATTCAATTAAAACAAATTAACCAATTAATATTCAATTAAAACAAAAAAACACATGAAGCAACTAGTGAGACCGGACACTTCGATTTAAAAATTTCGATTAACTCTAATCCTTGCTGTTCGATTGAGGTATGTTGTGGATTTTCAATTAATATTCAATTGAGTATTAATATTCAGGTTTCAGTTAATAATCAATATATGAATACTAATCAATATTGACCAGGTCTAGCGGCCTCAATCAAATAAAACTTATTGTCTTACTCTTTTAGTTATTAACTCAATATTGACCTGGACTAGGGGCCTTTCTATAGAAGGACGTAAACGAACCGAATGAACACAAAATGAGTTTTGTTCGTGTTCGTTCATTAAGAAGATAAGTTGTTCATGAACGTTTATAGAACGAGGTTTCATGTTCGTGTTGTTCATTAAAGAAATGAATATGTTCGTCTACAGTTCACGAACATAAACGAACGCAGACAAAGGCAAGCGAACGCACACAAACATTCATGAACATTAATCAAGACAAATGAAATTTTCTAAAATAAACAAATAAAACCATCATATATTGATTTTATAATCAAAATCACAAACATTATGTAATATTCATCAAATAAATAAGTACTTAACATAATTATTTCAAACATAACTTTTAAATGAACGAACACAAACGAACGTTAACGAACAGATTATCGAACGTTCATGAATATAAATGAACGAATGGAACCCCCGTTCATGTCCGTTCGTTTAACTAAATGAACAGAATTTTCTTGTTCGTGTCCGTTCATTTTATTAAACTAACGAACATAAACGAACTTTCTGCCAAATGGTTCACAAACTGTTTGCTAAACGTTCAGTTCGTTTACAGCCCTATTTCTACACAAACTGGAAGCCCATATCTCATGGCCTTTGATGAACGTAAAATTGGTTCGGTGTTAAAAGATAACTAGTAGGTGACCGCATGTAGCGGAGGTGGTTTGTAAAAGTCCAAACCTTAAAGTTGAAATATATATACGCAGTTCTATTGTGGATAAAATTTGGTGGATTGTACGTTATGCTTCGATGACTTATATATTATTACACGATGTTCTGTTATGAATAAACTTTATAGCAAAACATAGATAAAAATAAGCACGTCTTAGCAAAATATATGAAATATCATATTTTAAAACTTAGAAAAAAAAACAAACCATGATAAAAATAAATTATAAGAATTAAAAATAATAAAAATATATAATAATAAAGAACATATATAAAAACCTAAAAGAGAAGTCAAAGTGAAAAATTGAAATCACATACCAGCTTACCATTGAGAAGTTTTAGGTGATACAACTCTTTAATGGTTGTAATCTATACTAATAAATTAAAATAAAATTTTATCACATGTAATCTTCTTACAACATTATTGTCATATGTTAACTTTTTGCACCCTTTATGCCACATGTCATAATATTCATGATCATATTAAATGCTAAATATCTTATTAAAAATATAATTTCTTTAAAAATAAATAAGTAATGATAATTTTTATACATAGAACTTTTTTCTAAAATGACATTTATGCAATTTTAATTGTGTAAATTATTACTTAATTGTGTATATATGCAATTTTAAACCGTACATGTATGCGGTCAATAGTTTGGCTTGTGCTACACTCAGTTGGGCGATTAGGTTTGCACAGGTTCAAAAAGACAAATTTGTAAGAGGTGGAGATGTTTGAAGGGTGTCACACCCCTCGTCGGCAGCAGAATCACGAGGAGGTGACGTAATTGGATATTTTGAACATATGATACTTAACGAAACTTAAATTCATTCATGCATTTAAAATAAATTAACTTAGACAACATAGTATTAAGGTACAAGTTTTTAAGATTCGAGAATATGAGCCTAGCATCCTAGCTTATACAAAATAATCTTTTGTTGTGCCCTAGTCATGCCATATCTAATTGAAGTTCAAAACGTTAACCTTGGTTGTTTCCTGAAAAACATGTTAAAAATGGGTCAATAATAATGTTGGTGAGCTCATAGATTTTAAGACTCGATAAATAGTTGCGTAGTAAGTAGTCAAGTATGAATAAAAAACTCATCATATAAAGTCACCATAACACGAGTAAGGTGAAATGTATTTATGAGTTCACAACTAATCTTTTGACTACATGCCTCGTCCGATACTTATTCTAAGTACGTAAATAAAATTCAAGTTGTAGTCTGCGTGGTAATAATCATTCAATATCGTTGACTGTAGATTCACGTGTTCTAATCGGTCGAGAGAATGTGGATTGTCAGTCCCGATAGTACTATCTATATGAAACTTGCAGCTCCAACCCAAAGTTAAATAGTTGTGTAAGATAGTGAGTTCTTTATAAGTCAAACCCAATAAATAACATATGTCACCAAAATGTGTATAAGCATATGCATAATAGCAATGATTCATGTAAAGTCATTAAGTAACATATTTCTCCCCCAAAATTAGTAGCATTCTTCTCAACTAACTCTAGTTCCCTCTTCATAGATTCTTCCCAACTATGTTTCCCCATTGCTTCTTTGTACGACCTAGGTTCCATATCTATAAACATCAATGGTTCCTGTTCAATTGATTTGGTTCCATCATATACATTCAATAGTAGTCAGAAGCACTGTAGTGGTGTGTGATTAAAAAAAGAATCACCCCGCTACTTATTGTACTATTTGAGACCTCATTAAACAATGAGGATGAACTGCTTTGATCAATCTGTACAATCAAAGATACATGTGATGGTGAAGTCGACTCTTGGTATACTTGAGCTAATGAAGTGAATGATGGTGATGATGGCTCCTGGTCACCAAACTCTATAGTAGTGATTCCATTAGAAGATACTTGCACCTTATCATTAAAAATGTTACTAGAGTGCATGTTAGGTCAATTTGTTGAGGCCCCTTCGGATCAATGTTTAGGATTAATACGTTGGATGAACAATCAATGGGGTTGACAGGATCAGTGATCTAAGTTTGATCAATTAGAGTTGAATTGCAGCGGAATTAGAACAAGAATTAGACAAATATAGCAAGAACACAATAGATATTCAATGGAACAGTACACGGTTATAGAGAAAGAGGGTTTTCTGCAAAAGGGATAATATCATTCATGCACAAATGCTTCGGTATATCAGCCGCTAAGCTTCGCACCTTACAATTAGGTCAACATTCCTTATATAAAGGAATGTGACGTCTGCTGATGTCACTTGATAGTGACATTTAACAGAATTATTACAAACAACTGAAAGTAAGCAAACTACTGAGAATGTTCACAACAACTGAGAACATCTCAGAGTATGCTAAGTACAAGATGAAACTAAAACTACTAAAACTACAAGTACTGATTACAAGAAACATAAAACTACTGATTACAAAAGAATTAAAAGGAAAATATAACTACTGAAAGGAAACCATCACAACTACTGAAGAGGTCTTCTTCAGCTGTTGTGACAACATCTGAAACTTGGTCTTCAGTCTTTGTCTTCAGCTTTTGTCTTCAGACTTTGTCTTTAGTTCTTTAGCTTCAGACTTTGTCTTCAGCTTTTTCACTTCAGACTTTGTCTTCAGACCTTGTTATCAGTTGATGTCTTCAGCTGTTGCAGACTACTTCAGTTGTTGTAATGTCTGTGGGACTTAAAGGTTTTTCTGATCAGGCTCATTGGTTCTTTTGGTCCAACAAACTCCCCCTGAACCAATGCAGCCAAAACCTTTAAGCTTATTGAGGTCCCACTTATTCTTGGCAGAAATACTCTCTTGATCAGCTTCAGAGATATTAGATAAGCACAGGCCAGGGAACAGGTTTCAGTAGATGTGAATGTCAAAGGATGGAAGGGAACTCTGTCTTGGGGAACTGGACACAGAGCTGTTATCCCAACCATGAAACCTACTTCCCATTGATGAGTCTATAAGACTCTCTGACGTAGGCCTCAAGGAGAACAACTTGTTCCTCCTTAGTGAGTTCTTCTGCTTCTCCTTCGAAGAAGAACTCTGGGCCATAGTACTCTGATAGGTACTTTACTGTCTTTCCATTTTTCAACTCAACAGTTGTTATCTCTCTGTAAGCAAATTCATCTGGGTGAGTCCCTTCTAATAACAACTGGAGTTCATTTTTCTTGATCTCTTCAAGCCTCTTGTATAACAACCCCTTCTTGACCATTTTGTTCTCCATTAGAGTTTGAGGGGTCATCTTTGACTTGTAGGCTCTCTTGAAGTCTTCAAGTATCTCCCAGGGTGAGACTACAATGGCCAACATAATAACAGCATCTATGGTCTTTCTCACTTGGCCATTGTATCTACTTGGTATGGATTTCTTATGAATTCTAGAACTAACCCTGGGGTCTGGCCAAATCCTTACTCTCTCCTTTTGATATTGAAAGGTATGCCTGAGAGCATACAGCCTTTGAGCGTGTTTCTTCATGGCTTGTATAGATGATGACTGAGGAAACTCTTTGTCAACCATCTTCAAAAGTTGCTCATCGTGCTGTTTTGCTGTTCTTTTTTCAATCTTAACTTTCACCATTTGCCTCTGAAAGTCTGGTGTGATCATTTGTTGACTTCTGGGCTCAGGTATTTTTAGAACAGCAGAGATTGGCAGACTGTCTTCTTCATCATCTTCTTCTTCTTCTTCTTCCATCCTCAACACCCTTCTCCTCCTTCTGGGTGCATCATTGGATGTGGTTTGAGGTGGTTTTTGGGGTAAGGGAGTTGGTTTTGAGGGTTGAGTTGGTTTAAGTTTAGGTTTAGGGATTGGTTTGGAGAGTTGTGGGGTTGGTTGTTTTTGAGTGGGAGTTTGGGAAGGCTGATCTAGCATTTTTGTTGTAAGTTTGGCTTTGGAAAGCTTGGCCATATCAGTTCTCTTCCCAGCACCTGCTTCATCTAAGGCTTCGATAATCAACCCCTTATTGAATGCTTCAGAAGCACAGATTCTGGTGGTTATTGCCAGAATACTGTCTCTGGTCCATGATTTAATCTCATTAATGATCTTCCCAAGTATTTTGCAATAAACCTGATCATTATCTCCAACCTCTCCCTTTCCATCACACTGTAACTGGCCCATCTCTCTTGTATCTCTTTAATCTCCAGCCTTCTGATCTCAGTGTCTAATGTAGCTGTATCAAAGCCCTGTCTGAAGAGTTGGTCTATTATTCTGTCCATTGATATGCTGTGAGCTTCATCAGCTTCTTTAACCAGATCTTCCAATGATTTCTCTTCATCAGGCTTTTGAGTTTCAGCACTTTTCTTTCTCTTGTATGTGATCAGCTGTTTTTCCTTTTCTAACTCCTTTTCTTTCTCTTACTGTTTCTTATCTTCCACTCTCTTTCTCTTTCTTTCTTTCACTGCCTTAGACTCCCCCTTTTTGGGTGCATTGGGTTCAGGGGTTTGAATGGCAGAAAGCTTCTTTTGCACAGCATCATCAACAAGTGTTTGTAGATTTGAGGAGATCCTCTCATCAATGGCTTTATGCACAATCTCATTGATGATGGGAGTGATGAGAGGTAAGGAATGTTGAAAGGTAGCAACCATCTGCTCAGAGGGGTTCTGTCCCTGAGAGGTGGTGCCAAAAGCAGTGGCTGGTGGCTCAGTTGAGTGTAGTGGCTGAGTGTTTGGTGAACCTTCAGATGAAGGTGCCATCTGTGGGTTTATTGGGGCAGATGGACTTTGATCCTGAGACATTTTGGCAAGCAGTTCTTTGAGTCTGCTCACCTCAGCCTCAAGGATTGTGTTATGGGCTAAGACATCGAAGAAAAAGCCCAGGTCATCATCAGTCTTTGCTGAATCACCTGACCTCCTGATTGAATCAGGATGTACATGCCCTGAGTGTAGATCAGTTGTAGCATGTGCCCCTTGTTCTTGGTTCTGGGGACTTCCTGCCTCAGGACTGAGTCCTTCATCGGCAGTTGCCTCTGGTGAGGTCTTAGAGATGTTACCAACTGCATCCTGTTCATTTGCTGAATCAGTAGAAGTGGCAGCCTCACCAGATGTTCTAACCTCCTCCTCTACACGGGGAGATTGAACATTATAACCCCTGTGCTGTGGGTTATCAGCAGCATTTTGGTCCTCTTCCTCAGCTGTTGAGGTTCTCCCCATTGTAATTGGTTTCTGGGGAGGAGGAGAGGAATGCAGCTGACTCAGCACTTGTGCAACTATAATGGTTGGGCTTTGAGGGGCGGTTGCATTTGGAGATAGGTTTGAAGCAGATTGCACCCGGGGTGACTGGTGCTCTTCAATGGTAACCTTCTCAATTGAGATAGGTTCCAGCATTGTGGTATCCCCAATTATGGTTGCATCAGGATCCTGTTGAGAGGATGCCTGAGCGGCTAGGGCTGGTGGAGTCTTTGACACTACTGGGGGGTTAGAACCAGTAAGTGTTTCCTGTATTGGTGGTACAGGGGCATCCTCAGGGGACTCATCTCCCTGAGTAGCCTTTTTGGGCTTTTTGGTGTTGGGTTTGGTGGGGACTTTGGATCTGGAAGTGGAGGCTGTGGGTTCCCGCTGCTTGGGTTTTAGCAGCCGGGCAGCCCCTTTCAGTGTAGGGTCAGAGTTGTGCCTGGAGTATACTTCAGGCAATACAGCCGGAGCAGGGACTCCAAGGCCAACAAGGCCGTCTGATTTTAGCTGATTTAAAATTATGGCCATGAGAAACCTGGGATATAATATCCATCTGTTTGCCACAGGTTTCAAAGCCAGATCCTTTAGTTCCATGAAAACTATCTCAGAAAAATTTAGATTTTGTCGTTCAAAGATAGAGTATAATACCTGTTGCCATCGGGAGGACATCTGATCCCATGAGGAGGTTTTTGATGCAAGGCAGACATTCACCATGTGGAATATAAGACGTTCAGCATCATGGAAGTGCTTCTTCAGAATGGTGGTAGCACTTAAGTCTCCTTCATACCCGTTCTTTCGGGTATTCTGTGACACAGGTGGCATCATGTAGATTTAGGGTTTGTCGAATGATGTCTGGAGTGATGACCACCTGTTTCTGGTTAACCAACGACTGGAGAGTGATTTGGCTATCATTCTCACCAGTTTGCACAGAGACGTTGGTCCAGAATTGGCTTAGGGAATCGGGGTATATGGTAGGATTCAGAAGAAAAGCGGTTCGGTACTGGGAATCTACCATAAGATCGATGGCATTATCAAATTTGTTCCAAAAGGCCGATTTCGAGAGGTAGGCAACACAGTTGTGTCTGGGTTTGAGTTTCATGGTCGCCATTGTTGAGAGAGTGAAGGACATAAAACGGCTAATGAAACGTTTGAAAGTAGGTTTAGGTATTTATAGGGTAAGAAAAGGCTGATATAAAACGACTGAAAGTGTTGGTGCTGTCATCAGTTGTTTGAAAACAACTGAAGACCTGGTTTAACTTTCAGAAGTTGTAACAACTGAAGACTTGGTATTAGTCATCAGTAGTTGTGAAACTACTGAAGACATGGTTTTGGCTTCAGGTGTTGTAAAAACTGAAGATTTGGTGTTAGTCATCAGTAGTTGTAAAACTACTGAAGACATGGTTTTGGCTTCAGTTGTATGAAGTGAAACAGCAGTTGTAGAAACAACTGAAGAGAAAAGTTTCTCATCAGCTGTTGTCGTCAATTCTTAGCTCATCAGCTGTTTCATTCTGACCTCAACACTTATCAGACTTTTTGTCTGATTTTCAGACGTTTCATTGGTCATCAGTACTTATCTGTTATACTGACATCAGTAGTTGTAACTACATCAGTAGTTGTAACCACATCAGTTCTTTTCAACAGATAGAGTACTTCAGTACTTTTAAGTAATTTAGTCTTCAGTAGTTATGAAAACTACTGAGGATAAAAGAACTTATCAGTACTTATTTGTGACAATAGTATACGAATGCTCATCAGTACTTGTTGACTGAGATCATCAGTAGTTGTCACTTATTCTAGCTGCAGCATACCAAGCCTTAACACTAGGTTTTGGAAAGTTGAACTGTCCAAAGGCTTAGTAAATATGTCTGCAAGCTCATCAGCACTAGGAACAAACTTTGGATCAATCAGACCTTTTTCAAAACAATCCCTAATAAAATGGTGTCTGATCTCAATATGTTTGGTCCTAGAGTGCTGGACTGGATTCTTGACAATACAAAGAGCTGAAGCACTATCCATTAGTAATGGAGTCTTAGTCTCTGTAATGCCATAATCCAATAATTGATTCTGAAGCCAGAGTACCTGAGATGTACAACTTGCAGCAGCAATGTACTCGGCTTCAGCAGTGGATGTAGCAACAGATGTTTGTTTCTTACTCTGCCAAGAAACCAAACAGTTGCCTAGGAATTGACATCCACCAGAAGTTGATTTTCTAGTTAATTTACACCCTGCATAGTCACTATCAGAAAAAGCAACTAATTTGCAAGAGTGCCCAGTGGAATACCAAAGACCTAGAGATTGAGTACCTTGCAGATATCTAAAGATCCTCTTGACTGCAATCAAATGAGACTCTTTAGGAGCAGCCTGAAATCTAGCACAAACACAAGTTGCAAACATAATATCTGGTCTAGAAGCTGTTAAGTACATCAAGGACCCAATCATACATCTGTAAAGTGTTTCATCAACAGCTTTACCTTTCTGATCTGCATCCAGTTGTGTGGTGCTGCACATGGGAGTAGAACAGGGCTTACAGTTTTGTAAATCAAACTTTTCCAAAAGACTCTTTGTGTATTTTGACTGATGAATGAAAGTTCCATCAGCCTTTTGTTTGATTTGCAAACCTAGAAAGAACTGTAATTCTCCCATGGCACTCATTTCGAATTTTTGTTGCATCAACTTTGTAAATGCATCACACAACTGTGGATCAGAGGATGCAAAAATAATATCATCAACATAAATTTGAACAAGGAGCTTATGCCACTTTCTTAATGAACAAAGTTTTATCTATGGAGCCTCTAGTGAAATTATTCTGAAGAAGAAAATTTGACAGTGTTTCATACCAGGCTCTAGGAGCTTGTTTCAACCCATAAAGAGCCTTATCAAGTTTATACACCCAATCAGGATGTTTATTATCCTCAAAACCTGGTGGTTGACACACATAAACCTCTTCTTTTATTTTACCATATAAAAATGCACTTTTGACATCCATTTGAAAAACTTTAAGATTGTGGAATGCAGCATAGGCTAAGAATAATCTAATTGCCTCCAGTCTGGCTACAGGGGCAAAGGTTTCATCATAATCAATACCTTCTTCTTGTGAAAACCCCTGGACAACCAGTCTGGCCTTGTTCTTGACAATTTGCCCATTTTCATCTGTTTTATTCCTAAACACCCATTTAGTGCCTATTGCACACTTACCTGGGGGTAGAGGAACCAGTTCCCACACTTGCTGCTTTTTGAACTGAAGAAGCTCAAGCTGCATGGCATCAACCCATCCATTGTCTCTTAATGCAATATGATAGTTCTTTGGCTCTTGCTGACTGATGAAGAGAGCATAGAAGCAGAAGTTGGACACTTGACTTCTAGTTGAGACACCAGCATTGATATCACCAATGATTTGAGACATTGGGTGATTCTTCAGCTCTTGGTACACTATGAGATCTGTGCAAGTGTTTGTAGCACGCTCAGCAGCAACAGATGTTGATCCAGATTCTTGAAACCAAGTATTAGATGGCAAGTCAAATGAAGTAGAGGATTCAGAAATCTCATCAGCATTTGTTGTGGATGGTGCTACTGAAGCTACAGGAACATCAAGTTTAGTAGACTCAGGCAGTTGATCACTAAACTTGAATAGGTGAGTACTGGGATCATCATCAACATCAGTACCACCAGATGGATGACTAGCTGCAGAAGGTGATGAATTCACATGATCTGCAACAGCTGGAGGCTGATAAGGAACATATTGCAGTATGTCCAGATCAAACAACTCCACAGGGTTTTGTGGGATTTTGTCCTTAGGAGATTCATTGAACTTCACATGCAAGGTTTCTTCAACCATCTTTGTTCTGCAGTTGAACACTCTGTAAGCCTTGCAAGTGGATGAATACCCAACAAAATACCCTGCATCCACCTTAGAATCAAACTTTTGGAGTTGATCCTTTGTGTTGAGAATGTAACAAGGACACCCAAATGCTCTGAAGAATGAAATTAGAGGAGCCAAATGATGTAGAACTTCATAAGGAGTCTTCATCAACCTCTGATTCACTAAAGCTCTATTTTGCACATAGCATGCTGTGTTGACAGCTTCAGCCCAAAAGGTCAGTGGCAAACCAGAGTCAGCCAACATGGACCTTGCAGCTTCAATTAGGGTCCTGTTCTTTCTCTCCACTACTCCATTTTGTTCTGGAGTCCTTGGGATGCTATACTGCCTCTTGATTCCTTTTGAAAGGTAGAAATCATCAAGTGTATGGTTTCTAAATTCAGTTCCATTATCACTTCTTATACACTTGACTGATAGGGAATACTGCTTCTCAACATACAACACAAAGTTAATAATTGTCTGAGCAGCCTCATCCTTTGAATGCAAGAAGAAGGTCCATACAAATCTGGAGTAATCATCCACAATTACCAGACAGTATTTCTTCTTTGCCATGCTCATTACTCTCACAGGACCAAAGAGATCCATGTGCAGTAATTGCAAGCAGGCAGTGGACTTTGGTTCTTCTATAGGAGGGAATGAAACTTTGTGTTGTTTTCCTTTTAAACAAGCAGTGCAGGTTTCATCACAGTGGAACTCCTTTATTGGTAGACCTCTCACTAAACTATTGTGGATCAGCTGATTCATGTTTTTGAGATTAACATGACCCAGCCTTCTATGCCACAGTTTAGATTCCTGAGGAGAGGCCTTGGAGAACAGGCAAGGATGACCTTTTAAATCAATCTTCTTTGACAAATCCAAGGCATATACTCTTCCTATCCTGTTGGCCTTCAGGAGAGTATGTTCATCCAATACCTTGTCAATCAGCCTCAGAACTTTGGAAGACAGAATCCGGCAGTTCTGGCTTGTGAAAAGTGCAACATGCCCTTTATCACACATCTGACTGACACTCAGTAGATTATACTTGAGATTCTCCACATGGTTAACATCATCAAATCTGATTTCTCCATTTGACACAAATCCTTTCCCGATGATGTAACCCTTAGCATCATTTCCAAATGAGACAAATCCCTTCTTTCCTTGAGAGTAGTCATTAAGAAGAGAACTGCTCCCAGTCATATGCATAGATCCTCCACTGTCTACATACCAGATGCTTCTTTGGCATGCTGAAGAACCCTGCATTTATCATAAGAAACTAGTTAGCTTTAGAGACCCAAACCTTTTTGGTTTTGGGTCTGTTTTCATCAACAGATTTAACCATAACTTGTTTCTCATGATTAACAGCTGATGAAGGTGGAGATGGTGCTGAAATGGATTTCTTAGATTTGGGCTTGGATTTCCTTTTCAGTGGTTTGATCACAGGTGCATCTAGTTGGTTAACTCTCCCCAACAAATGCTGAACCATCATAACAAGTTGTGTCTGATTTGTTGCTAAAGCCTTCAGCTCATTTGACACATCAGTACTTGTTTTTGATGAGTTCCTGTGACCCACCATTTCCTCCTTCTTGAAATTCACAGACTTAGTCTGATGTTTATCATGAGGAACACTATCAGCTGTTTTCTGATAAACCCCATCCTTCTTTTTGGATTTTGGTGAGGCCTTGGGTTTATCAGTTTGAGATGACTGTGGTACAAACTTGGTCTCAAACTCATTTTTCATTTTATTAATCTCTTCTTTAATGAGCTTATCTCTGTTGAGTTTGGAACCCTTTTTGTACCAGCATTCATCAGATAGATGATTGAATTTACCACATATTTCACATGGCTTATTCTTCATCTTGGATTGATCAACTGCTGAAGTGGAAACTACTGAAGGTGTGATCTTCAGTACTTTCCTCCTTTCAGTACTTGTGTTAAGTACTGAAGGATCGGTAACAACTGAAGACTTGTTCTTCAGCTGTTCTCTATCCGTCCTGAAAGACCGTATGATAGATTCCTCAGCAGTTGTTAATCCTTTTATTTCAGCAGATTTGAAATGCTTTTCAGATGTTGTGACTTGCCCTTCAGTACTTGGAGTACTTTGAGGGACAACATCTGAATTGCTCAGCTTCATGTGTTTATCAGCATTTAAACCATCAGGCAATTGATTTGCTGAGATCTTAACACTGACTTCATCCTCTAATTTTGTATTATCATTTGAGGATGAATCACATGATGATGTGGTTTGGAAATTACTTTCACCTTCAGATTTTACTATTGATTTTGAAGTAAAATCAGTAGGTGGTGCAGTATGATTGTAACCTATTCCAAACTTCACATTTGAAGCTGTTTGCTTGCTGAGAAGCATTTCAAATCCCTTGCAGGATGTTACCCAGCGGTCACACTCAACTTGGGTAGCTGCAAGTGTCTCTTTGAGACTTCTGTGGTTCTCAAGTATGACCTCTACCTTAGCCTTTTCATCATTAAGTTGGCATTTAAGCTTGTAAATCTCATCATCTTTGTCATTAAGAGCAGACTCATACTCAGCTTTTCTTTTGGAAATAGTTTTCTCAAGCTCAAGATTTTGATTGATTAAAGCTACATTTGCCTCTCTAATAGAGACAAAGGCAGCTATGCATGATTCAGAACATAACTTGGCTTTAGCCTCAGAAGATACCTGGGTTACCTGTGAAGATGATGCATTGGAGCAGGAACCCTCAGTAGACTCCAGGGCCATGAGAGCAAGATTCCCAAAAGGATGTTCACCACCATGTTGACCAGCACCAGCAAATAATTGCTCATTGAAACCAGAAAGATCATCTGGTAAGCTGCTCCAGTCAACAACTCCTGGTGTGAAGAAGCTGTGATGAGGTTGAGATTGTGATGGAGATGGTTGAGGCTCAGGTAGGGCTTGAGGTTGTTGTGCTATAGGAACTTGAACTGGATTTGGCTGTGGCATGTAATAGCAGGGATATGGATATGGCATTGGACCCTGAGGGACAAAATATGCAGGAGATTGAGGTTGTGAGTGATGACCAGAACTAGCAGGATGTTGCCCTTTGTTTTGTGAACTATTGCTTGGAAAGGTCACAAAGGGTGCAGAGGAGTTAGATCCAGTTGATCTACACTCTCTTGCAAAGTGCCCAAGCCTGTGGCATTTGTGACACCTCAACTTACTCTTGTCAAAACCAACTTTGGTTTTGCCAGAGAGTCCTGGAAATTTCCTACCAGTTCTCTTGTAGAACTTTTGAGATCTGATATTGATCAAGGCCATTTGGCTCAAAATATCCATCTCTTCTAAATCATCATCAGCAATACCCATCAAATCATCCATGATAAAGCATAAATTATCACTATTACACCCAGAATGACTGTCAACACCAACAAATGCATGATCAGAACTGTTTGAAGAGAAATCTATATGCTCATCATAATGGCTTTCTGATCCAGCATATTCTGACTCATGACCGACCAAGGCAGTGTTCCCTGGTACAAAGTCATCAGTGAGCTTTCCTGATGATGCCAGTTTCCTTTTCTGCTCTATCTCTCTTTCAAATGTAAGCAGTTTCCCATGGAGTTGGGTGAGAGATAGGCTATCCAGATTTGCACTGGAGCGTAGGACAATGGTGTATGTGTCCCATCTCTCAGGCAGTGATCTGAGGAATCTGTTGTTCATCTGGCTGTTAGTATACTCATGCTTGACCATTTTCAGCTCAGAGATCAAGCAGGAGAAACGCTCAAACTGTTGAGTCAGTGTCTCACCCTTCCTATGAGAGAATGTCTCATATTGTTGGGCGAGGATTTCTCTGTTGTTTGCTAAGACCTCATCAGTTCCTCCGAATTGTTCCTTCAAAGCATTCCAGAGGTCATGAGCAGTTTCATGATGCATAAGCCCAGAATAGATTTCATTAGGCAGTGCCATGGCCAGAATTCCATGGGCTTTAGCATCAATCTCAAACAGTTTACGATCTTCATCTGAGTATTGCTCCTTCTTCTTCGGAACCATTTGGTTGGTCTCCGGATTGTTCACCATAGGCTTGTGTGGACCGTGAACCACAGATGTCCAACAACCTGAACTGTTAACAGACAGGTGATGGAGCATTCTTCGTTGCCATATGTTATACTCACTCCTAACCAGCATCGGAGGCTTGGTTGAGGAGCCAGTATTGTGAGGGTCATTAGATGGAGTAGTCATTCTCAGATTCAAACCAATTCAATCAAGTTTCAACAGATTTAGCACAAAAACACAACAAACTCAATATGAACCAAGAAGAAACTCAAATTGAATAACCAGAAGCAGCAGAAGATCAATCTCTATAACCAATTCTTGCAAATATGCTAATTCGATCAAACTTTAGATATCGAAATAGCAGTTTCAATGATCAATTGTTAAACCGATCAATGATTAACCTGCTCTGATACCATTTGACAGGATCAGTGATCTAAGTTTGATCAATTAGAGTTGAATTGCAGCGGAATTAGAACAAGAATTAGACAAATATAGCAAGAACACAATAGATATTCAATGGAACAGTACACGGTTATAGAGAAAGAGGGTTTTCTGCAAAAGGGATAATATCATTCATGCACAAATGCTTCGGTATATCAGCCGCTAAGCTTCGCACCTTACAATTAGGTCAACATTCCTTATATAAAGGAATGTGACGTCTGCTGATGTCACTTGATAGTGACATTTAACAGAATTATTACAAACAACTGAAAGTAAGCAAACTACTGAGAATGTTCACAACAACTGAGAACATCTCAGAGTATGCTAAGTACAAGATGAAACTAAAACTACTGAAACTACAAGTACTGATTACAAGAAACATAAAACTACTGATTACAAAAGAATAAAAGGAAAATATAACTACTGAAAGGAAACCATCACAACTACTGAAGAGTCTTCTTCAGCTGTTGTGACAACATCTGAAACTTGGTCTTCAGTCTTTGTCTTCAGCTTTTGTCTTCAGACTTTGTCTTCAGTTCTTTAGCTTCAGACTTTGTCTTCAGCTTTTTTCACTTCAGACTTTGTCTTCAGACCTTGTTATCAGTTGATGTCTTCAGCTGTTGCAGACTACTTCAGTTGTTGTAATGTCTGTGGGACTTAAAGGTTTTTCTGATCAGGCTCATTGGTTCTTTTGGTCCAACAGGGGTACTACACGATGTGCAGGGAACCCAGTGGAAGCACAGGGTCAAACAAAAACAAATTATACACACAATACTTCTCTTATTCCGTGTATGATTTGACATACAAATAGGGTACTTATACCCTTACAGTGGCGGTTACAAACAACTTAAACTAACACAACTAACCCTTTAATTCCATCCAATTTAATGGTTTTACTTTTTCTATTTTGACTTTCCTAATCTGACTTTAATTGTCTAATTTCTTGATTACAAATATCCAAAACCACTCACTAATCAAGAAATTATAAACTTGTTTAATTCCTTTATTCATCCATTTGTGCATTCCATCTTCTTGTCCTTCTTTGTTTGACACTCCAATTGAAATTTGACTTAGACTCTCCGGATACTATTGATCAAGATTGAAGCGGGTTAGAGCCGTTGACATTGAATTGAAATTGTTCCTCCTCGACTTATCATGGCTTTCCGATTTATATTGAATCAGATTCCAACAGGGTTAGCACACACCATGATTCATCCTTTTTCGTGATGAAGTTGATATGTTGATCGAACCATTATTTACAGTCTCCAATTTGAATAAGCTTTTCTAGTCCTATGATGAACAATGTTTGTTTTTAATTTTCATTTGATCTTGATTCCTACGATTCCTCATGCCCCATTTTCTCTTTCTTGTGGAAACACCATTCTAATTTCACTTTCTCAACTTGGAAACTTCTTTCTTTCTTTCCTTTCTTTCCTTGTGATCAACAAATTTTATCTTCTTACTTTAATTTTCTCTCTTCCTTTCATGTTTTCTTCCTCTGTTGACTGCTTTAACATGTAATTTCATATTCTTCTTTGAAATAGTAATAGTTAATGCTCTGTTTCTTTCACTTCTTCTTTTTTGACGATGACTGCTTCTTTGATCCTCTCCATAACCAAAGCTCTGATACCATGTTGAGGCCCATTCGGATCGATGTTTAGGATTAATATGTTGGATGAACAATCGATTGGGTACTTCATAGATTGTGCAGGGAACCCAGTGGAAGAACAGGGTCAAACAGGAACAAATTACACACATAGTACTTTTGTTATTCCACATATAATTCAACATATAGATAGGGTATTTATACCCTTACAATGGCAGTTACAAACTACTAAAACTAACACAACTAACCCTTTAATTCCCTCCTAATTTATAGGTTATACTTTTTCTATTTGACTTTCCTAATCTGACTTTTAATTGTCTAATTTCTTGATTACAAATATCCAACACAATTTGTAGTAGACATGGGCTGCTCCTTTTGGGCCTCATCCTATGTCCACTTCCCCTATCCAACCTTCATGTAGTGTCATGCTATGCATTCCCTTCGTTGGGACTCTATTGAGTAGATACACTGCATGGCGGACTGCTTCACCCCATAGATGATTTGGTATGTTCAATGTCTTTAGTAATGATCGGTTACTTCCATAATGGTTTGATTATGACACTCTATGACCTTGTTTTATTGAGGGGTATAAGGAGCCTTTATGTTTTACTTAATTACCTCTTGGTTGTAGTAAGTAGTAAATTGATTTGAGATGTACTCTCCCCCGTGATCTATTCTTAGTGTCATAGTCTTATAGTGACTTTCCTTTTTGACCTACATTATGAACTGTTTGAAGGATTCTAAAGCTCTGTCTTTCAATTATATGATATACAACCACATATGCCTACAAAATCATCAACAAACAATAAAAAATACCAATTGCCGCCAATGCTTGTGGTGAAATGAGACCACAAATATAAGCGTGAATCCTGCTTCGACATCAAACACCCTTCACGTACTTGTGTAGGCTATTTTATGTTGGGAACTGATGCCTGTGAAAGGTGTATTATTTTTGATAAGGATTTTTTTCACACAAATTCACTTTTAAATGGTTTTTACTTATACTAAACTACACACACAAAAGGCAAGTGTACCTATCGTGTGGTAATATAGTGTTGGTAAGAACCAAGTAGCAATCCTTGGACATACTGAGCCTACTCAACAATCTTTATAATTGACTATCAGATTGGGTTTTTGTTTTGGTAAAATGATAAGTTGCATTGATGTAATCAATTTTTTAGAGTTTAAAAAAACAATAATTAAATAAAAGTAAAAGTAAGATTGAAACGTTTGGGTTTTAAAACAGGGAATTGATCGGTGTCGAAGAACCAATCAAAGATAAAGAGAACATGAGCCTAATTACCTTAATTAGATAGGGTAAATAGGGTGTCGAACCACGAAGAGTTAGTGGTCGGTGCTTAAGTCAAATTGAATTGCAGATACCAAACCTAGCATATTTAAATCTTATGATTGATTGATTGATTAGTAAATTTAATTTGGATAAACAACTTTAAAATTAGAAAGATTTACTTATAAATGAAGATATAGTCACTTTCGAGTTCAAAGCTCTATCATCAACTAGCAAAACATATTAACTTGTTTGTTACTTGAAAGATTACATAGGCATAACCTAAATCACCTTTTACATCAATTAAATAATAAAAAGCGATTGCATCACATGTACATTTACTACACATTTAGAGTGTCTCTAAAGTGGAATGATACAAATATGTAACCTTAGACTTTTCATCATAAATCGTGACAAATCCCAAGCAATTAGAACATATACAACAAATCTAGAGTTTCTCTAGGTTAGAATGATACTAATGGAGATTTCTATCCATGAATTATACTCAAATTGATATAGAAGATGAAATTGCAAACACAAGCAAGAACCAAGTCTTACAAGTAGTATTAAAGCTCCTACACGACATTGACTATGAATGGTTTAGCCAAATGTTATCTTCATGAATTCAAGTGCTTGATTGTGAAGTAATGATGATAAATACTTGATTCCAACTGTTAAAATCGCTTCTAGTGTCTTCCTCTAAGTCCCTGAGTCAAATTCCCCCTATATTTCTCAAAAAGTCCCTTTTTAGTCTTGAAAAAAAGGACAAACAAAAACCACTTGTAACCGTCATTTGGCCGTATCTACGCACACTTGGGCGTATATACTGCGGGTGAACTCCTACGGTAGGGTGCTACTGCACTACGCCATAAAAACACCACTTTTTGAAATGTGGGCGCATATACGATCAGGTGGTGGTAGTTATACGCCCAAATTGATTACTCTTCTTCATTTCATCTCGTTTGATGGTGCTTTAAATGTAGTTATCCACTCATACTCGTACAATTCCAGCATCATTTCCCTATACATAAACAATAAAGTAACTAGCTTTGACATGATTTTTGTGCTATAATTAACAATCACATTATGGTAACTCACATGTTTAAACATCATATATCAGGAACTAAGGCTATCATCCTAATTAGATTACACTTATGTAATTATGATGAATATCATGGTGTTATTAAAGATATAAGTTAAGTAGTTAGGTAAGTTTATAAACGTGCGCCAACGCGGATTTCTCTCTGCCAGCTCCGTAGTAACAAGAACACCAACATCGAGTAACTTACAATGTTGATCAATCCAAGCCACTAGTAATGTATGTAGATCTTGTATAACCTTTCAACATACGATTTCTGAAAAAATAACTTAATATTAGAAAGGGAATTGATCAAGTTTCTTTTTAACATACCATTAATTTTAGAAAATCATAACAATTACTATAGATTTCTCAGACTAATAAAAGAAAACCTGTAGATGATTAGAAAGTTAAAAGTTATATGATTCTAACTAACCATTTCTAGTTCATTAGCCATGGATTTGTTATGAAGACCAGTTTCACGAATAAAAGGTAGTTCATATTTTTTCAACCTTGTATGACATTCACAATTACAAACCATAAATTTATAACTTCACGTTTAAATGTAGATGCTACCCATCAAAATTTTACCCAAGATTATCATAACATTAACATAACATAAATCAACCATAGTTTATTACAAATTACATAAGTTTTATCCAATTAGGATGATAATAAGAGTTTAGCTCATAATGAGCTTAACATAACAACAAATAACATAGAAGATAGATATGAAATTATTGTATAATGGAACAATCAAACTGATGATCCACAATGGATGATGTTTAGACAATCCCTAGCTTCTTCCAAGTGTCGTAGGCACCTCTCGAGCCTCCCAGGGTCTTCAAGACTTGATTCCGAGAAAATTCAAAACAGGGCAACCCTTCCACCCAAAGCTTTCCAAATGATGGTTTATAGGCTTTCTGGAGTATTAAGCATGGCCTAGTGCCTAAAAAGCATGACCATGTGCTAGTACAAGCTTACGAAGTTGGTCGGTTGTACGTGCAGGAAGTGTCGGGCCCGGCCTCGGGACTCATGGGGCACGGCCCCGTGATCACTTTGGGGAACAGTACTTTTTATGTATAATTTAGAGTACATCAGGAACTCCATAAACTAGTCGCTTTGAACAGCAATTCAATAGCCCTAAAGTTTATGTGGCCAATCTCTCATGCACAACCATGATCATCATCAAGTCATATGTTCAAGCACACCGATTGAATAGTCTTTAGAGTTATCTTGTATAACCGGTTACCGATCGTTATACCCTCATAACCAATATCCATCTACATCCAAAGTCTTTAAGTAGTCATCTCGCATCCATACATAAAAACATCTCCTGTCATTTGACCCATACTTACGATGTTGCCATTCAAAGCCCAGAATATAACACATATGCGGAATCACCAACTGATTATCGTTTTTACATTGAAACCACACCATGCCTTTCCCTTAATTTGGACTGTAGAGCCATCACAAAATATACTGACATCTCATATTATCATCCAATTTTGCAAAGAGTTCAATGAGGATAGTCATGTGATTACTGGCCAATTGTCCAAGTACCAAACATCACTTTAAACCATTTTTCTTCCTTCAATCTGATTAGGAAATACCTTATTCTCTTTCAGAGACCATTGTATTCTCTTCTTCTCCGCTTACAATTAAAGCAGTGTGGGATTCTTCATCAATTGATTAAGGTTCACTTCATTCTTTTCTTCTTTGTGTCTTTGCACTAAGAAGCATAATGGTCAAATTGATCACATTTGAAACACTTTGTGTTGTTTATCTCTACCCTCAGTCATTGTTGTTCAAGTCATGATACCCACCCTAGTTACCTTTGCCCCGGTTGCTTCCACGTACGCCTCCTTGAACTATTTTGACCACCCTGGTCATATGAATGGATCCCCTAGCTTCCTCGAGAACAAGTAAAATAATCCTACCCGAACCCCTTCTGGTCGATTTGCCTTTTTCCTTTGTGAACAGTAAGCTGCTGTCACCATTTAAGTTGTTTTGGCGAGTTTCAATCGATCTCATACGCCTTTAATCGGCCTGTTGTTTCATTGAATGGCATCGTATCCACGTCCTAGTACTGTTCCCAAATTGAGGCGCACCCAACTGTAGAAACTTGTATGGAACAGAGTTCAGTAGCGTTCTGACCAAAATACCATCTTCAATGGTCCAGCCAAATCATCGATGAGTCTCCCTTCTTCCCACGCTCTTGCATGTGAACACAAACCGACCCATAATGCAGAAAGCCTTCCTAGTTGACTTTAGACAAGCTTAACAACCTCAAAAAAAATAAGTGAAGGTTTAAAGCGACCTGACGGTCGTTTTATTCTTTTCTTGTGTATATTCAACCTTAGTTATAGGTTTTAGACTTAGTATAGATATATTCTTGTCTCCTATACACTGCAAGAAACCTCTACTCGCTGAGTCTTTAAGTTTATGTACAAGATGCATGATCAAGTTGGAATAGGCATTGGCGCTTGTTTCTATTTAGATTCTTAATGCTAAATTTGGTTCAAGGAAAGCTTGTTCCTTTGTAGTTTTGTTTTCTTATTTTTAAAAGGGTAACAAAAAATTTAAAAACACGATACTCATGTGCTTTTAATTATTATCACTTTTTAATTAAGGAAGAAGGAAGATTTTCTAATCATCGGTTGGTGTCATTGTTTGATAAAAGTTTCATGAGTATCTTTAGGTTATAAGATGGATTTCTAGCGAGT
>CM046425.1:46721003-46748503 GCA_025506505.1 Flaveria sonorensis | reverse complement strand
TTAGTAGTTTTAAAAATACTGTAAGAATCGATAGATACATATACTTAATGGTTTTTATTTGAATCACACATATATGTAAGTAATGTATGCATACATGTGTGTTCCTTCTAGTCCACTAATAGATTGTTGCAACAAAGATCCTTTGGCTTGGGTCTTGTGTAACGGGTTAGGCCATTTTGATTTTTTCAGGTTATGATCTAAAATTCTAAAATATGTAGAAAACGTATTGTATGGAGTCATGAGATTGTAGATTTGGGACCACTTGTCGACTATCAAATCAGTATGTTGCATATACATTGATCTAAATTATTAATGATATATGTATATGTGTATATGTATGTAGTATGCTAGGGAGAACATACAAAAAGGAGATATTTGCTCCGCAAAGAAGGCATGGGAGGAGCCCTTCGTAAAACAGATGAGCTTCTCCTTAAAGGAGGGTGTTGTTGACTGGATCACGAACAATGAACAGAACTCGTCCAAGCCCTTAGATTTGGCTTAATGTACAAACCTAGGTTGGATCAGCACATTATGAGGCTCCCAATGTTAGGAAGTCGTAATGTAAGACCCCGATCTCGGGAGACCTCATAGTTAGATACATTTATAACACATAACTCTTAAACTAGAAGTTTCAATAACATCGCAGTAGAATACATAAGTTCATCTTTTCCTAGCATATTTAAAGAAAACAAAATCAAGTATCATATAAATAACATCTTTAAATATAAATCATTATTCTTCGGGATGCCAGTCTAATTACCAAGGTATCCTCCTCAACCATGCCTATCATGCATCCTCTCATAATTATCCATTTCATATCTAAAACTTTTAACTTAGCATGCATGATAAAAGATTAGTTTGCTGAGTGAGTTCTAATTTACTCCAAACATAAATTTTACCTTTAAACTATTGTTGAAGTCAATGTTTTTAGAACCGGACCGAACAACGAATCGGTTGTCTTACTGGTTCACTGGTTGGACCGGTCGAACCAGATTTACCAACCGTTAACATAAATTTTAATTCAAATATAAAAAAGCCATAAGTCTATATTACCTTGTCTAAGTTTACTATCAAGCCCGTATACCTAGTCCATGTTGTTTGTCCCATTTATAACCTTAAATACATGGCCCATTACGAGCCCATGTAGCTTTATTAAGCTTTAACATTTTCAAAAACCCTACAATGATCCCCACAAAGAACAGCCCATGCAGCAACTCTTCACCAACATTTCCCTTCTTTCTTCACACTTCAATCATCTCCATTCTATCATTTGGATTCCAAGGACTCCTTTAAATTTCTCTTCATCTACACTTGTTCCTCATAACATCATCGTTCTTCTCATCTTAATTTACCTCTAGATCTACGATGGGTTTCAGCAAAGAACTCACCACAGAGAGATGAAGACGAGAGATGAAACGCTTGTGGTTAATAAACACCGAACCAACCGGCAGACCGGTTTTTCGATTCGACCGACAACTCGCTACCAACCGGCCGGTTTTCTTAACATAAAACGAATCAGGGTGGATCGGTGTCACACCCTCAATTTCCACAAATGGGGTATTACCGTTAGGCGTGTGACATACCAGGATCTCAGCCACTAGTTACACCAAACGACACATTAATTACAAAACATAATTGCTCGTTAACGTTTTGTAATTCCCAAAAACATAGTTAATAATGTAAAAATAAGAATAATTGCAGAAGCATAATCAATCTTAATTAAAATGGCGCAAACACGCGCAAACCAATTAAATAAAGTTCATGGAAAAATGTAAATGTATCACGTGTAACGATAAATGCATATTGATATGATCCTAAGCGTGCGCATCTTGAGAACCTGAAAGAAACATGCTAAAGTGTCAACAGAAGGTTGGTGAGTTTACAGGTTTAACAGTAAAATAGTAAATATCAGTAATGAAATCCAGATTTAGTAATCAAAGCATATGAGTAGGTAGCTAGCCTACAACAAGTTACTATGTGTATGAATTTCGCGACCGAGCTGAAGGTAATATAATGTAATGAATGCCCCGGCTGTGGGTACCAAACCACAGCACAGTAAAACAGGCTAACCATTCACCCGTTTGACCTCCAGTCAAGCTAGCGCGACTAGCCCGAGCGGGGTTTGTCAAACCCAGTAGATCTACTAACAATCACCTCGCTAATACCATATTAACGGTCCAAATGAGGCGTAGTGGTATCACAATAGTAAACCAGTATATGCAGTATTACAAATCTAAGTAACGTACAGTTTTGAAAACAGCATGTTTCTCTCCCCCAAAGAGAATATAGTGTGAAAGTGGGGCTGTAAACTCACCTTAAATGCACAACAAAATCAATAAGTGTAAGCATGAGCGATTAAGTTTATGAACAACCTGAATACACGTTTATTATATAATTAATATTAAAATACTAAATATTAAAAATATGGTCGTACGGTTTCGCTTTCACGGTTCAGTTACGATACAGATTATCGATTTCTTATTCATACGCAAGCACACTCAAAACTGTATAAAACCCAATTATTCTCATGTATACTAATTTATGTGTAAAGATAATCGTTATACATTTTTTTATAACTTATTATAATAAAACTCATACAATTCATAATACGTCACTTACACGTCACGACCGCAATATGACCCAAACGAAACACGCACGTACAATATATATTGCCTACACCATATATATATATATATACACATCACATAATATATAATATGTATTACATACACACACATATAATATATATTACATACCCTCATAATATATATATTATGCACACACATACATAATGCAAAACTACAATATCCACCTACGTACAAAGTCAACTACACATGCATAAAACACACTTTCATTGCACACACATAAGTACATGCAATTAAAATTAAAGACACACCCCCACACATGCAATTAAAATTAAAGACACACCCCCACACATCCAAAACATACACACTCACACCAGAAACATTCACACATAGAAACATGCACATGAACAACACACACACATGTATATATAAATACCCATACACACTTAGCAATCTCATGCACCAATTTTATATTACTTACACACCACACAATAAAATACAGAAAAAAAAGAACCCAAGGCACCCCTGCCAAAAGCTCCAGTCGACCACCACCCAAACACCAACAGTCATATACATATATACATCGCACATCCATCCATGCGCCTACATACATCCATGCGCCTACACGCACAAGAACTCATACATACGTGCATATACACGGCACAAACCAAAGATCCAAACCACCCGCACCCAACCCCATGGTTGAACACGCACACACAACAAGACACCGACCACCGGTCCACACTCACGCACACCCTCCCCCCAACCGAACCGATAACCGCGAACAAAAATCGAGACCGAAACCGTACCGATACGAATTGCGAAAACATAATGAGGGAAGAATTTAGCGTACCGATTGCAACGATCAAAGCTTGTGGTTATCGGAGACTTGCGGTTGTCGAAGAAACACTTAGGGAGAAGAGGGATCGATGATCGGCGGTGGTTCTCGAAAGTGAAAACGACAGCAGTAGGGTAGGGTTACGGGATGCAGAGGAGTCGATGGGGGGTTAGTTATTATATAGATTCATACTTTGTAACTTGTCACAATAAGTGCCTTCAATTACCTTAAATTGCATTTTAAGTAAATTAAGTTTAGTTAGTTTTTTTTTGGTTAATTATTATTAATAGTTTTCATAATAATCATAATCATTTAATAATGATAGAAATAATTTATTTAAATTATTGAACATATGTTGGATAACGATGAAGAAGTTAACCTGAAAACACGAGTTGTCACAATCGAACCGTCGGAGTTACCGAATCCCGGTCGGACTGGCCGGTCCGATCCAAGCTTGAGAACATTGGTTGCAGTATCATTACACAACTTTAGCACATATTTTCATAACATATATATTCATACAACACTTTATACATACATAACTTTATACAACATACTTTACTTTATACATATAACTTTACCATAACTCTATCGCATGAAAAATAACCGATTATATGAATTCAAGATGCATTTACCAATTGCTTGAACTCGTCAAGACACCTTTATCCATATTTATCATATTATTTATCCGTACACTATACTTTTCATCATAATCACTTCACACTTTATACGTTATTATCAGATTCATACATTATACCTTACTATCACATACATATTTTATCTGTTAGTATCACATTCATGCTTTCTACGTTACTATCACATTTATAAAATTCTCAAGTTCTACATGCAACCTTTAATAACTTATAATTTTTACATGAATCGGTATGCCTACTACTTTGGCTTTAATATTGCTATTTATCATTAGTTTTGTTATTATTATTCATTAACATTTATATTATTATTATTTTTATTAATAGATTTATTACGCAAGTGGTCCATGCGATTTATACAAATTAATAGCTTTTGGTATTAACGGTTTTAAATAGTTTAGGGTATCATGTTTTAAATTTGTAACGAGTTAAAATATTGAAACTTACATACGTTAACTTTTCTACTAAACCTAAAGGCATTTCCAACTTTTCACTTCACAAGGACTACTAACGTATTTTTAAGAGGATGTTTTCGTAGCTATATATATATATATATATATATATATATATATATATATATATATATATATATATATATATATATATATATATATATATATATATATATATGAGGGATCAAATGAAAACCACTTTTATAAATAAAAACCCTAAAAACCACTCTCAACCAATCAGAATTTTTCCTTTTAAACTTTTTCTCTTTTATTTAAAAAACTAATAAGGTAATTTGACACCCTTTTAATTTTGGTAATTATCTATTTTTTTGAATTTCTTTATTATCTCTAGAATTGAATTTTTAATTTTTATCTTTCTCTCACCTCTCAAGAATTCAACCATCATAATTTTACTTAGTGTATTCTACCATCACCATCATCAGCATACCTTCACCGCCATCTCATACCACAATCACCATCGCATACCACCGTGTTTTCCATCTTTGGCGCCACCATATAAACCACTATGTTTGTCGTCTACCACTCACAGTCGCCTTCGAACACCGCCGACACCACCCCCTTTCTACCATCAATGGTTCATGTACTTCAAACACCACCTTCAAACACCATCAGTCGCCTTCGAACAACACTAGAACCACCGTTAATAGTTTGATTAAACCTGTAAATTATTCATGAAAACAACAATCGAGAGGAAGATAGTAAACATGTGCCATGTAAGTTATGTTACATACATGTATCTTGGAAGATGATGGAGAGCAAAGACAAAGAGCATGAGCAAGAACACGAAGAACATTTCGGACTTAAGTATATGTAAACACATATGAGATCTTAATTCTTCTTCTTCGTGTTTACATTCTTAGTTCTTAGATAGATGTAACTCATATGTATACATAAGCAACATATTTTCACTGTTATTACATATGAGCTCTTAATTATTTTTCCTGGTCTTTTCAAATTGTGTTTATGTATACATAACACAATGATTTATATACATATCACGTTATTACATATACGTAACATGATGTTACATATTAAAATTGATTGTTGTTTAACATGGTTATGTATATTTAACTTGGTTTATGCTAATGTGGTTATGTTCTTACTCGTTCAATCATCCAATATACATTGATACATATACGTAATGCAGTGTTACATATAGTTATTTCAATCAAAATTCTTGTTCTGGTGGAATATATTGTGATCGTTACATATACGTAAAGAATATATGTAGCAAGATCTATTAACGTGGTTTAAATGCTCATAAAATTTGAGATTCGATTTGGTGAACTTAAAGCTTGACTAGGTTACGTATACGCATCATAGTATTTCATATACATAACAAACTAATACGTATACGGAACATAGTTTAGTATATTAAAACTAATAATCATTAAATCTATTACAAAAAAATATATATAATCTTAGTCTAATATGCATAAATAAATGTTTATAAAATAATAAAATATAAGAGAGAGAGAGAGAGAGAGAAAAGAGTGATATTTGTAATTGTATTTTGATAGCAGTTTGTTTTTAAATTTTAAAATGTGACTTCCCGTATATTTGTTAAATTGTTTGTTATTGCCGTTATCTCTTGTAAGTGCTTGTTTAGTCACTAACATAAATACGAGGCCTCATTTGAATTTTTTTTATTTTGATCTTATTTGGTATTTAGAATTATTATAAATAGTTCATTATTATATAGTTAAGTTAATGATAATAATAATAATTATAATAATAATAATAATATAATAATAATAATAATAATAATAATAATAATAATAATAATAATAATAATAATAATAATAATAATAAGTGATAACCTATGAAACAAATAAAAATTTTATAAGTCTATTTATTTTTTTAAAATTTGAGAAAAACTTGTAATTTATTAACTTGGGCATAAAATAATAAAATTAAAAACCACAGGGCTAAACTGTAACTTCATTTTAAATTAAAACATAAACTTTGGATTAAAAGGGATAAATCATAAACTACAGGGACCAAAGTGTAACTTTTCAAAATCCAAAAAAAACCAACCCCCGATTTCCCGGTGAAACCTCCGGCCGAGCTCCGGCCATCTCAAAACCGCGAAAATCATCAATGTTAATCGAATTAAACCGTTCAATAACAATCAAACAACAGTTTCGAACTCTACAACACCATTAAATTCGATTCTTTAACATCGCTTTCAACCGAAACTGAATATCATCAAACCACGAAGCCATTCTACATCTAGATCATAATAACAATTAAATTAAACGGCTATAAACGTTCCCATAATCATTTCGAAGTTATTAGGATGATCAATTGCACCTGAAACGGCTTTAAACACGTTTAATTCGACCTGAAACAACCGAGAACAACTTGAACCTGATGGGTGTTCAAACGGTCAAATTGGAACTCTATAAACGAGGCAAAACACTCCATTTGGGTTTCCTAATCTTCCTGTAAGCTCAATTCCATTTAAAACACACATACACATCGAATTCTTCAACCAAGAACAGTCGACCTGTTCATCGTTTTGTTTTCTCAAATCCTATCGAATTCAGTAATTAAAAGCGGGAACACACTCGATTAATCATAGGGAATCAAAGCCCTATGGTTAATTTGGTTATCATCATCGAATTGTTGCTCAATTTGATCAATTTGGAATTTAGGGTTCGTATGAAATTGGGGATGTTTCTGGGTTTATGTTTTAATTTTCTAATTCTGTTCCTTGACACAAAACAGGGCCTTAGCCCGGTGGTTTGGGTATTGTTTGGTGTGGCAAGAGACCCGGGTTCGAACCCGAGTCCCTGCCTTTAATTTTAAAAATGGTTTTTATTGTTTTTTTAAATTTCAAAAAATATCTAAATATTATTATTAATCATATAAAATTATTTTAATTCAGAAATTAAATAAATTTATTTTCTTTTAAACTTTTTTAGAAACTCAATTAATAAATCCTTATTCTTTTCTTTTAAAAATTATAAAAATTGTTACAAAATACAAATTATTATTAATTTTAAATTGTAATGAATCTCCTTTAATTTCCAAGAATTTCAATTGATAAATTCTTCATTATTTTTTTATAAAATATATTTACAAATTCAATTATATATATTTAAAAGTAAATAAATATATATATGTACATATTTGAAATATGCATCTATTGTGAATTATTTTAATAATAATCCTTTGATAATAAAAGTTTAACTTTTATTAATGGTTTTAATCATTAAAATTCTTATTTAATTATTCAAATATTAATAATAAATTGTATCTATTTTATAATTTAAAATCATGGGTTAAATGATTTATAAATAACATCGTTACAATTATTATCCAAAAATCACAAATTTAAACCGTAGACTCCCATGTACCGTTAACATTATAATCATGATTAACTTAATGCGTCGTTCTTTAGGTTGAACTTAAACAAATCTTTGGCGTTTAACACAAGACTTCTTATTTGTTCATCTTTATAATCCATATGAGTTTTCCATACCCCATTTTATATTATTTCATATTTTTAGGGTGAAACATGTTAACCTTATTATAAACACACTTATAAATATGTTTTTACTCTTGTAACACTTGTGCAATTCATCTTATTGTGTCATGGTTATTTGGACTCTTGTAATTATCATGTGATAACACTTGTAAGATACAATCATTAACTATTGCTAGCCTAGCGACGTCATAGATCTATGGGCCTGACAAGCCTATTTGGTGCTAAAGCCGAGGTATTGCGGGCTCCTAGTGACGTATTCTTGATCGCTATGGGAGCCAAGTACACTTAGCTAATCGTATAATCATGTTGTGGCCATATTTGTCGAGGTTTGATTGTTACATTTGTTTATCTATTTATTATTACATTATTCTATAACCTATGACAAGAATTGCCAATTTATTGTTTATATTTATATGTATGTTAAACCTATGGAAACTCACCAACATTATATGTTGACATTATTTTTAACATGTTTCAGGAAATGATCCCGCTTAGTATTGCTCTTGAAAATTTGAACACATCTAGGATTGGACCTAGAGATTAATAAAAGACATATTGTGTCACATGATACTATTTGAACTTTTGTTATGTTGTTTTGTTTGAAACTTATGTTTTCTTTATTGTATGTCATGAAACATGAAATTAATAATATTCACACTTTGATATAGTGTTGTGTGGCATGAACAATCTTAACCCTCACGCCTCGATGTTTCCGCCGTTAAGGTTGGGGTGTGACAGATTGGTATCAGAGCCCATAACTATAGGGATGTAGGTTATTAGAAATGGTTGCCTAGACTATGGTTAATCTAGGGACCCCTTTTCATGCATATTTATTATAATCTTGTAAGTTTGTTCATATATCTATTACATGATATTACATGTTGCATGATAAATCCTTTATGTGTTATTTGTTTATATTTAGAAAATGGTGCCTTAGGAGTATGACTTGAACCTTGTATACCCCAACTTCCTAATCCTCTTCATGTGCCTTTAAGTTCTACAGCGTCTAATATCTTCTAAAACTTATTCTCGACTACGTGTGGAGTTCTACGCATCTTATCATGTGGGTAAAATCCTTTAGACGATATGTCTAGATCTTGAAAATCTCATCGAGGTTTTAATTCTAATAGCCTATAGGGAAGTGTGTGACACATAAACACCTATATTCTGGATTTCCTGGCAAAAGGCCCTCGGGCTAAGGCAAGCATTTCGTATAAATCTCATTGCGGGACCTGTTATGCTTACCTGGGGATTTCCGGGATGAGTGCAAAATTATGATCAACATACACATTTCCCCGAGGTAATTGGGATTAAGTCACCTCGACGTGTCCATGTTCCTATTGGCTGTGTGGTACCAAATGGAACCATCCTGTGTATATTTGTAAATATCAAAATTCATGATTTCTTGAACTGGTTTACTTCCAAATTCTAATATCTTCTTTATTTCTATCTTATAGAATTTCTCGTCATCAAGGAAAACGTGCTACCTCCGACCGCAAACTTGTCGCGATGATTGCCCGGCAAATGGCTGTTGTCCTTCCAACCATGGTTGCCGAACTTAGTAGCACCCTAATGGCTAACAACAGTAATAATGCAAATGGGAATAGTGGTGGTGTTGCTAACAATGGCCATGGTGAGAATAGCAACAATCAAAGGGGAAACAACCGGACCTGCACCTTCAAACATTTTAACTCTTGCAAACCCACTAGTTTTAGTGGAAAGGAAGGAGCCACTGGACTTCTTAAGTGGTTCGAGAGTATGGAGAATACCTTCATAAATAATGAGTGTCCCGAGGAGCTTAAGGTCCGTTATGCTACGAGTGTCCTTCAACAACGGGCACTTACCTGGTGGAATAGCAAGAAAAGAAATCGGGGTACGGAAGTCGCTTTGGCACTCCCTTGGGAAGAGTTTAAGGACATTATGATCCAAAAATTCTGCCCAAGGAGTGAACTGCAAAAATTGGAAGAGGAGTTCTGGAACTCAAACAGGATAGTGGAAATCATTTGGCATACTCCACCCGACATCATGAACTGAGCATGGATACCGTACCCCGTAGCATCGAGAAGTTTATGAAGGAGTACCACCCCAAATTCAAGATGCTGTGGTGGGAAGTAGGCCCACGAACCTGGAAGAAGCAATCAATATCACCGTCCAGCTCACCGAGAATCATATTAAGGCTGGTACTTTGATGGTGAAGGGTGCAAAGCCAACTGCAAAGGTGACTCCCGAGATGACGAAGGAGGTGAAGACTGAATCCTCATTCAAGGGTAAGAAGCGCAAGTTCACACCGGCCCGCAACTTCCCTGTGACAGCACCTAATGCCCCTCAAAGGCAAGCTATCGCTGCAAACCAAGTACCCGTGGCAAGAGCTTACACTGGTCCACACCCGATGTGCAACACCTGCAAGTATCACCATGTGGTAAATAATCCCTGCCGAATCTACACTCTTTGCGGGAAATACGGGCATTTAATGGCTACTTGTCATCATGCCCCAAACAATGCTGCCATGATTGCTAACCGAGCCTGCTACAATTGTGGCGAAACGGGTCATTTCCGTCCATAATGCCCTCGTCTTGCGGGGAATGTCCCACCGACTCGAGGACGGGCTTTCAACATTAATTCAAATCAAGCGCAAGCCAACAACGACGTGATGAATGGTACGTCATTCTTTTCTATTAATCTATCTTTTATTGTGTAAAATTTCTACCTGCTCTCCATACACCAACGATAGTTTTATATCTGGGCAGGTATGTATCTTCTAAATAACTGTTATGCGTCTGTACTTTTTGATTCGGGTGCGGATAAGAGGTTTGTATCCTTAGAATTCGAACCTATTCTTTCTAAGCTGCGTTCTAAGCTAGGAAAATCCTTTACGGTTGAAGTCGCCGATGGAAAATCAATCGTAGTTGACGTCATAATACGTGATTGCATCCTAAATCTTAACGAGCACGAATTTCCTATCGATCTTATTCCAATGCAACAGGGGAGCTTCGACATCATTATTGGCATGGATTGGTTAGCCAAACAACATGCGGAAATCATTTGCTTCGAGAAGTGCATTCGGATTCCTCTACCTTCGGGAGATACACTAAAAGTGTTTGGTGAGAGATCGTCTCAAGGACTCAAACTCATGTCTTGTATCAAGGCCTGAAAGTGTTTGAGTAAAAATTACGTAGCCTTTATGGCTTACGTAGTCAACACGAAAGCCAAGGGGAAAGAACTTACGGATATACCTGTTGTGCGAGATTTTCCCGACGTGTTTCCCGAGGATCTTAGTGGGTTACCTCCTGTTCGGGAAGTTGAATTCAAGTTTGACCTGATTCCTGGTGCAAACCCTGTGGCTAAGTCACCTTATCGTCTTGCACCGTTTGAAATGCAAGAACTAGATAGTAATTACAAGAATTGACCGATAAGGGCTTCATTCGTCCTAGTTCTTCACCGTGGGTTGCATCTGTGCTATTTGTGAAGAAGAAAGATGGGTCTCTTCATATGTGTATCGATTATCAAGAACTCAACAAACTCACCATCAAAAACCGATACCCTCCACGAATCGATGACCTCTAAGATCAACTCCAAGGAGCTACGCAATTCTCGAAGATCGGTCTACGTTCTGGATATCATCAATTGCGAGTTCACGACAATGATATTCCAAAAACTGCTTTCCGTACTCGATATGGACATTATGAGTTCATGGTTATGCCTTTTGGCTTGACCAATGCACCTGCTGTCTTCATGGATCTCATGAATCGAGTATGTAAACCGTACTTGGAAAAATTCGTGATCGTGTTCATCGATGATATTCTCATCTATTCCAAGACAAAAACCGATCACGACTTGCATTTGCGACAAGTTCTCGAACTTTTGAAGAAGGAACAACTATACGCCAAGTTCTCTAAGTGCGAATTTTGGCTCGAAGAAGTTCGATTCCTAGGTCATGTGGTGAATAGCCAAGGAATTCACGTCAACCCTGCTAAAATAGAAGCCGTGAAAAACTGGTGTGTTCTCACGACCCCAACTAAAGTTCATTCTTTTCTTGGTTTAGCGGGTTACTACCGTAGGTTCATTGCAAACTTCTCAAAGATTGTTAAACCGCTTACGGCGCTAACCCAAAAGAATTGACTTTTTGAATGGGGACCTGAACAAGAAGAGGCTTTCGAGACACTAAAACGCAAGCTATGTAATGCTCCTTTTCTAACTCTCTCTGATGGAAATGATGATTTTACCGTGTACTGTGATACGTCTAGTCAAGGTCTTGGTTGTGTTCTCATGCAACGAGGAAAGGTCATAGCATACACGTCAAGACAATTGAAGGTTCATGAAGTAAACTACACGACCCATGATCTTGAACTTGGTGTCGTGGTTTTTGCCTTGAAAATTTGGCAGCACTATCTTTATGGGACGCAATGCATAGTCTACACCGATCATAAGAGCCTTCAACACGTGTTCAATCAAAAGGATCTCAACATGAAACAAAGATATTGGGTTGAGTTGATTAGCGACTACGAATGTGACATTCGTTACCATCCTGGAAAGGCGAATGTTGTAGCCGACGCGCTGAGTCGCAAGATCCACAATAAGACTGTCTCACTTCAAGAAATTCGAGATCGAAGGCAATGGTTTGACACGCTAGGAGAATTTGATACTGAGATCCACGTGGATGTTAACAAGGCTACTATCATGCTTCAACATATAAGGATTGATAGTGATCTCGAGTTTTGCATCCGCGAGGCTCAACAAGCAGCATTAACCGAGGAATGGAAGGATGAGGAACTAGTGTTTAACGTTCGGTCACAATTGGAAACAAAACCGAATGGCATGTTGTATTTCTTGAACCGGCTTTGGATTCCAAATAGCGACAATCTCCGTCACTTCATCATGAACGAAGCTCATCAAACACGTTATTCTATTCACCCTAGGTTCGATAAGATGTATATGGATCTGCGTGGCCAATATTGGTGGCCAGAGATGAAGAAGGATATCGCATCATATGTATCCAAATGCCTCACGTGTGCAATGGTCAAAGCTGAACATCAACGTCCTAGTAGTTTACTTGAACAACCCGAAATCCCTATGTGGAAATGGGAACACATATCCACAGATTTCATAACCAAGTTGCCACGTACTCCTCGAGGCCATGATAGCATATGGGTGATTGTTGACCGTTTGACCAAAACGGCGCATTTCATACCAATACGAGACACTTACAAGGTTTCAAAGTTGGCTCGTATTTATATCGATGAAATTATGAGTCGTCATGGCGTGCCGTTGCATATTATTTCCGATCGTGATGCTCGTTTCACTTAACACTTCTGGTCTTCTATGCAAGAACTCTTGGGTACACAACTGGATTTAAGCACGGCTTACCATCCTCAAATGGACGGTCAAACCGAGCGAACAATTCAAACCCTTGAGGATTTGCTACGGCTTTGTGTCCTTGACTTTGGTGGTGATTGGGATACGATTTACCGCTAGCGGAATTATTGTATAACAACAGCTACCACTCAAGTATCAAGATGGCACCGTTCGAAGCTTTATACGGTCGTAAATGTCGTTCTCTCCGATCTGCTAGACTGATATCGATGAGAATTTCATTACCGGTCCAGAACTTATTCAAGAAACGACCGATAAAGTCTCCAAAATCCGTAATAACCTTGAGGTGGCTAGAAGTCGTCAAAAGAGTTACGCGGATAAAAGACGCAAACCATTGGAGTTCCAAGTCAACGATATGGTCCTTCTTAAAGTCTCACCGTGGAAGGGTGTGTCCGCTTTGGGAAGAAGGGCAAGTTAGCCCCACGTTTTGTAGGACCTTTCAAGATTCTGAAAAGAATTAGGAAAGTGGCTTATAAACTGGAACTACCTTCTGAACTTAGCGGGGTTCATCCTGTCTTCCATATCTCAAACTTGAGGAAATGCTTGGTCGATGAAAATTTGCACGTTCCTTTGGAGGAAATCCAAATTGACGAGTCCTTGCATTTCGTTGAGAAACCTGTCGAGATCATGGATCGAACAATGAAGAAGACCCTAACAACTACCGCGCCAATCGTCAAAGTTCGTTGGAAAAATAAACGTGGAGCTTAGTTCACCTGGGAACGCGAGGATCACATGAAGAAGAAATATCCCTATCTGTTCGTTTAGTCTCACCTTTAATTTCGGGACGAAATTTCTTAAAGTTGGGGAGACTGTGACTTCCCGTATATTTTGTTAAATTGTTTGTTATTGTCGTTATCTCTTGTAAGTGCTTGTTTAGTCACTAACATAAATACGAGGGCTCATTTGTAATTTTTTTTATATTGATCTTATTTGGTATTTAGAATTATTATAAATCGTTCATTATTAAATAGTTAAGTTAATGATAATAATAATAATTATAATAAATAATAATAATAATAATAATAATAATATAATAATAATAATAATAATGATAACCTATGAAACAAATAAAAATTTTATAAGTCTATTTATTTTTTTAAAATTTTAAAAAAACTTGTAATTTATTAACTTGGGCATAAAATAATAAAATTAAAAACCACATGGGCTAAAGTGTAACTTCATTTAAAATTAAAACATAAACTTTGGATTAAAAGGATAAATCATAAACTACAGGGACCAAAGTGTAACTTTTCAAAATCCAAAAAAAAACCAACCCCGATTTCCCGTTGAAACCTCCGGCCGAGCTCCGCCATCTGAAAACCGCGAAAATCATTAATGTTAATCGAATTAAACCGCTCAATAACAATCAAACAAAAGTTTCGAACCCTACAACACCATTAATTCGATTCTTTAACATCGGTTTCAACCGAAACCGAATATCATCAAACCACGAAGCCATTCTACATCTAGATCATAATAACAATTAAATTAAATGGCTATAAACGTTCCCATAATCATTTCGAAGTTATTAGGATGATCAATTGCACATGAAACGGCTTTAAGCACGTTTAATTCGACCTGAAACAACCGAGAACAACTTGAACCCGTTGGGTGTTCAAACGGTCAAATTGCAACTATATAAACAAGGCAAAACACTCCATTTGGGTTTCCTAATCTTCCTGTAATCTCAATTCCATTTAAAACACACACACACACATCGAATTCTTCAACCAAGAACAGTCGACCTGTTCATCGTTTTATTTTCTCAAATCCCATCGAATTCAGGTAATTAAAAGCGAGAACACACTCAATTAATCATAGGGAATCAAAGCCCTATGGTTAATTTGGTTATCATCATCGAATTGTTGCTCATTTGATCGATTTGGAATCTAGGGTTCGTATGGAATTGGGGATGTTTCTGGTTTATGTTTTAAATTTTTAATTCTGTTCTTGACACAAAACAGGGCCTTAGCCCGGTGGTTTGGGTATTGTTTGGTGTGGCAAGAGACCCGGGTTCGAACCCGAGTCCCTGCCTTTATTTGTAAAAATGGTTTTGTATTGTTTTTTTTTATTTCAGAAAATCTAAATATTATTATTAATCATATAAAATTATTTTTAATCAGAAATTAAATAAAATTATTTTCTTTTAAACTTTCTTAGAACTCAATTAATAAATCATTATTCTTTTATTTAAAAATTATAAAAATTGTTACAAAATTAAAATTATTATTAATTTTAAATTGTAATGAATCTCCTTTATTTTCCAAGATTTTAGTTTGATAAATTCTTCATTATTTTTTTTATAAAATATATTTACAAATTCAATTATATATATTTCAAAGTAAATAAATATATATATGTACATATTTAAAATATGCATCTATTGTGAATTATTTTAATCAATTAAATGTACAAATTTACTATTTTATCAAATAGTAAATAATAATCATTTGATAATAAAAGTTTAACTTTTATCAATGATTTTAATCATTAAAACTCTTATTTAATTATTCAAATATTAATAATAAATTGTATCTATCTTATAATTTAAAATCATGGTTAAATGATTTATAAATAACATCGTTACAATTGTTATCCAAAAATCACAAATTTAAACCGTAGACTCCCATGTACCGTTAACATTATAATCATGATTAACTTAATGCGTTGTTCTTTAGGTTGAACTTAAACAAATCTTCGGTGTTTAACACAAGACTTCTTATTTGTTCATCTTTATAATCCATGTGAGTTTTCAATACCCCATTTATATTATTTCACACTTTTGGGGTGGCAACATGTTAACCTTATTATAAACACACTTGTAAATATGTTTTTACTCTTGTAACACTTGTGCAATTCATCTTATTGTGTCATGGTTATTTGGACTCTTGTAATTATCATATGATAACACTTGTAAGATACAATCATTAACTATGCTAGCCTAGCGACGTCATAGATCTATGGGCCTGACAGCCTATTTGGTGCTAAAGCCGATGTATTGCTGGCTCCTAGTGACGTATTCTTGATCGCTATGGGAACCAAGTATACTTAGCTAATCGTAAATCATGTTGTGGCCATATTTATCGATGTTTGATTGTTACATTTGTTTATCTATTTATTATTACATTATTCTATAACCTATGACAAGAATTGCTAATTTATTGTTTATATTTATATGTATGTTAAACCTATGGAAACTCACCAACATTATATGTTACATTATTTTTAATATGTTTCAAGAAATGATCCCGCTTAGTATTGCTCTTGAAAACTTGAACACATCTAGGATTGGACCTAAAGATTAATAAAAAGACATATTGTGTCACATGATACTATTTGAACTTTTGTTATGTTGTTTTGTTTGAAACTTATGTTTTCTTTATTGTATGTCTTGAAACTTGGAAATTAATAATATTCACACTTTGAAATAGTGTTGTGTGGCGTGAACAATCTAACCCTCACGCTCGACGTTTCCGCCGTTAAGGTTGTGGTGTGACATAAAAGTTATTGTTTTCATATTCTACCCTTAATTACTACATGTGTATAACCAGATTTACACATATATAAATAATGGGTGGATAATTTTTTATAAAAAGTATATTAATATGATAGGCGTTGGAAAAATAAAAAAATACTAAAATTAATGGTGAAATTTTTTTGAAAAAATAATATCGTGAAAAAATGTTATGAACGTTCTAAAAAAGATGAAAATGGTATGTGACTTGCATGTGACTTAAATGTGTGGTTTTCATTTATAACTTAGTTTTCATTGGAACTCTCCCCTATATATATAGGGTAGGGTTATCTTAAGAACCACTTTTTTTATGAAAACTCTAGAAACCAATATAAGCCACACAATTTACATCAAATGTAAGTCACATGCCATTTTCACCATTTTTTTAAAACGTCTGTAACTTTTTTCACGATATCATTTTTTTCAAAAAAAATTCACTATTAATTTAAGTATTTTTTTATCTTTCCAACGACTACCATATTGATGTACTTTTTAAAAAAAAAATCATCCACTCGTTATTTACACAAGTGTAAATCTGGTTATACACATGTGTAATACTGGATTTATACATGTGTAAATCCGGTATTACAAATATTTAAAATGAATTTCGCAAAAAAAGATTTTTTATGAAAGAGGGAAACGAAGTAAACATTTTGTGTTTTTATTTCTTTTTATTTTTATGTTATTTTTTATTTATAATTTATTTAATTAATTTTTGTTAATTACCATTTTACCATTGAAAAGTGCTGAGATTGGTTTCTAGAGTTCTCACAAAAAATGAGTTCTCATTTGATCTCTCCCCTATATATATATATATATATATATATATATATAATATATATATTATATATTATATATATATGTATATATATATATTATATAACCACCCATACATATATATAATTATACCATCATTTCCCACTAATTCACCACCACAACCACCAATGCCAGCCTCCACTATGGTGACCAAGGACCATAAGCCGAAAGTGACCAGCGCCAGCCCCAACATCATCATCACACACATCATCATCACTCACCTTCACCATTGCACCATCATGTCACATCACCAATATCCCTTCCATTTCCTTGTTAACCCTAATTTTTTTAGAAAAAAAAAAACAAATTTGAGATGGTGCGTTGGTTGTGAGGCAAGGGGTCACAAACCACCGGTTATTCATCAAAGTCCGATAGGTTAAAAACGAGAGACAAGGGTGGTTTAACCATGGGTGTTCATGAGGCTTGATTAGGTTTCAGATCTAATCCATTCTTTTACCTTTATTTCTTGTGACCATTTCTCAATAAGGGTTCAAATTTCAATTAGGATGTTTGGTGGTACATGGCGGCTTGATGGCAGTGGGTGACAATAGGTACATGGTGGCTAGATGGTGGTGATTGTTGCCGACGGGGAAAGGGGGAGGTTGGGTTTTCTTTCATATTTGTTTTTATTTATATATATTGAGTTACATAAAGTATTTTAGGTAATTACATTTATGGTCTCCCATAAACCTATTTTAAAAGTGACATAATTAGTCCTTGAAAGTGAAAATACCAAAATGCCCTTAAACTTAAGGCACAATTAATGTATTCAATCTTAGTACTTAATCTTGTTACGAAATTGAAAAACACAATACTCCACTTGTTACTTAAACTCTTAGTACCCAAATCTACTATTTTAGATAAATCACAGAGGTTGTTTGTGTAATTAACTCTTGTTGTTATTATTAATATTATTGTTTCTATTATCCATATTAATATTATTATTATTATTGGTGATTTTATTGTAACTTACTTTATTATCCGATAATGAAAGTCTGATATTCTTTATGGATCAATGAAACGATTGGACACTCATTTTCATAATAATAGACATGGCTACTATCAATGTAAAAATACGCGATGATATCTTTTTGGACATGTAAACATTTTATCTTTTACTTACACAAGATATTTTTTTGTAATTAACTTATGTTTGTATCGTGCGGGAAAAATACTTTAAGAGTTGCGAAGCACTATCAGATTGAAACTATTTGTGTTCACACCAAATTTTTTCAATCGGATAAAACTCAAATACAAGAACAAGAATGATATGTGTGAGAAATCATGAACCAGTGCTTAGAAAGAAGAAGAAGAAAATTCAGACCAAATTTCTATTCAACTTCAAACTTTTCAGGGAGTTGGGGAACTGTTAAAGGTAGTTTTTGTCTTCAAATTTGACCATATTTGCCCTTGAGTTTCACATGTGAAAATTCAAGAAAACAAATTTCCAGCTCAACCCTAGGGGCTCTACCCTTGGACCCTGTACCAGGGTGCTGCCCCCACCCCTACCAAGGGGCGTTGCCCCCTTGGAACACTCATTACTTGGGGCACTGCCCCTAAGGAGGTTTTCGATATCGAATATCATAATAAACTCAAACAAGCATGCACTTTACACCTCCTGACTTGTTTGATGGATACTATGATCACATTGGTCATTAGTCAATCCAATTACACTAAAATATCTAACAACTAGTGTGCATGGTGATTACTACATATTTAGCCAGAAGAGATCACCCACTACCAAGTGTATTTCCTAGTTTGGCTTCAGTTAAGAATTAGACATAGAAAGAAACTCGTGCAAATAATACGCATTCCCTGCAAACACAAATGTAGTTTGAATTAACACTCATGAGGATTCCAAGCCCATGTTGATGTGTTTCAATTCTGAGACTACCAATGCTAGTTTTTTAATTACCACCAAATCAACAAAAAGCTATGACACACATGCAAAAAAAAAAGACTAGGGAGATGAGAAAAAAGTAGTAGTTATCGGTATCGAATGGTGATTTGTATTGGTTGATGATCGGTTGCCAAAATTTGTATGATTTTATTAATATGCATAGAACATAATACCAATTGATTATCAATGGGTATGTCTCTCGTAACTTAGTACCACCAATAAAGCATTTAGATCCTTAACATGAATTTATCTCAATCTTATTCTAACTATGAGATATAAAATGTAGAAATGAATACTTCTATTTTATCATTAAAAAATCATGTGATTATAGGTTCATTTATTTTTGTGAATATTGGTAAAGAAGTACAAGTTCATTCAATTTTCACATTTCAGCAGTTTGGAGTTTAGTTTTTCTTCTCATGTTCATGATCATGTCGTAGTGATGATATTTTACATTTCCTCTTAGGCGTATGATATTAATAATATACAAATATCCAATGGTATAGATTTTTTGAGAGTTGCTCTTGTTGAGAGATTACTCTTGTTAATGCTTTTGTAAATTCAAGATACTTTCTTGGAAATGCTATTGCTTGTGTAGAGCTAAACTTGATAAGATCGTCGAAACACCTACAGACGACAGGTATGTTGTCTAATTCTTACCACTTTTACAATTATTCATATATTGTAAGTTATCACTTAACATTAAACATGTTCTTTGTTATAAACATTATAACTAAAGCTAATTATCTTTTATTTTCAATAAAGCCGTGCATGTCTATGTAATTACTAATTAGTACCAGTTTTGCTGTAAATAGCAAGACATCACACAAATAAACCGAGTAGGTAGATGAAAACTTTGTTGGGAACGGTCTGCCCAAACACATATTGAATTGATGTGGCTAGTACGTTATGATCCAAGTCGGGTCATACCCAATAACAAGCTAGACAAACACAATATTTTTTTATAATATGATCATGTAAATAAATATTGACACTTGTAATATTTAGAAATTGGTTTCTAAATATTTACAGTAGTGTTATGAATAAATTATATAATAATTTATTCTAAAGAGAGAAGTACTTTGTATTGTTATTCAAATGGTTGAACAAACAATACAAGTGTTTTGACCGCATTTCTTTACTCATCCGCATTTACTAATTTGATGTGTTACTGAGGAAATGAGGATGAATGTTCCTCATCCGTATTTGCAAATGCGGATGTGCATTTAGGGAAATGCTGAAGGAATTACTTCATCCGCATTTACTAATGTGGATAGTAATGCGGATGAGCATTTGAGGAAATGCTTATGAAACTGATCATCTGTATTTACAAATGCGGATGTGCATTTTGGAAATGCTGATGGAGTTACTTATCCGCATTTACAAAACGAATGTACATTTGGGAAATACGGATGAAGTTTCTTCTTCCGCATTTACAAATGCTGTTAGAGTTTGTTCATCCGCATTTACTAATGCGGATGAATATTAGAGAAATGCGGATGGGTTAAGGGATGGGTCCCGCCCACTTTTCTCTCACTCTGAAATTCAGTTTCATAGGACGTGCAATATATGATTGCATTCAACCACTCTCTCTGATAACTTACAATACACACAAAGTGCAATCGTGTTCTTGTAGCTTTTCTCTCGATCGGTCGAGGAAAATCAAGAACAGAACCCGATTCAAGTAAAGAAAATCCTAGCAACCTGGTGTATTGTTGGAAGCTTGGGGTAGACAAGCTTGAGGTTTCCTGCTTTAGAAGCTACCGATCAAAGATCTTCTTCCTCTGTCCCATTCGAGGGGTAGATTTCTAAACCCCTATGGTTGTTTGTAAGTATGGTTTTTCATATAACGATCCATACGGGTTTTCTTTTAACAGATATACAAATTGGTTTTATATTAACTGTAACAAGTTTTTCATACCATTTCTATGCGTTTTCATTTTATAAGGATAAAATGACTATGATAAACTTGTGAAAACCCAAAATGGTATCAGAGCTGGTTATATGGATACATGCTTCATCTGGACTGAATTCTCGTTTCTTGCTGTTATTCACCAACAGACCAAAAATTCAGGTCTATGTTTCCCCTGTTTTTCAAGATTCTACTTTACATGCATATTGTAATCTTGAAAAATTTAATCATTTGGATGATTTAAGTTGTTTGGACAAGAATCATGATATTCGGTTTGTTTATACAAACCGAAAATCTATGATTCAAGGGGAAAACTCTCGGATTTTGTTTGCATATTCGATATGTATCTTGATGTTCATAACCTAGCCGAGACCTTGTGTTTGGTTGTGTTGTGATTTGTATTTGATTATTCAAATGGTTGTAATAATTAAATTATTTGTTCTTCCTATTGGCTATGTAATTTATTTATTTTCATTTGGTATGTAAAATAAATAGATTAGTTGCATTTCACTTTTACTAGAAAATGTATATAGGATATATAATTTTGTAAAAGAAGATGCAACAAGAATGTTTTTCGGTTTGGGCCATTTTGTGCCCAAAGGGCTTCATGGCTCTTAATGGATTTAAGCCCAATAACCGAAAACATATTTTGAAGGCCCAAAGGGTTTGGTACAGAATTTAAGTCCATTTGGAAGCTCAAATCGAATGGGAATCATAACACAAAGTGGACACTTGAAGCATTTGGATGCGGGATCAAGTGGGAGTTCACCAACACAAGTGTTACCCTTAGGAAGGACCTAATAACTCACTTGTTTCGGTCAACAAGTGATGTTAAATTAGTTGGCTATGGTTATGAACTTGTTGTTGTATGTGTTGCTTGTATGGTTGATTTAATTTATTGTTCATGTTATATTTGGATATGCACTATTAAACAATTTCAAATCAACAACAAGCTGCAAACGGTTCTTTTGAAACATTAACATGGGTAATAAAATGGTTTTATTAAAGGTTAATGTTTTCGTAATAAAATTGGGTTTTATTAAAAACCTTGGAAATTGGTTTCACTCGTGTACCACGCATTTGAATGCATGCAATGTAAGGTACAAAATGTTTTCATAACTAGAATTAATGGAAACAAAATCCCTTTTAAACAAGTTTAACACCATCCTTTTATACAACACTCGAATCACTTGGGAACTATTTGTGGGTAAAGGTCACCTAACCACATTTAGGGAACTTGTGTGTTTGAGGTGGGTTTAACATATTTGTGGATAAAGGTCACCTAACCACCTGTATGTGTAAACTCACACGTGTGTGTAAGTAGGACGACTTGAGTTGGAAACCATGTGAATAGGGTCACCGAAGCATGGCGTACAATGGTGTTGATGGGATTAAACATGCCGACTAAACATAAAGATTTAACCGATCCCATAAACTAGAAGTTGCAAAGGGTTGCAATTGTCAAAAGTTGATACCTTGTTAATTTAAATAATGGGATAAAGGTCACCTAACCATTATTTGAATGTAATGTTGGATTCTAGATTTTAATTATTAATTGTCTATGAGACATGAAAGGGTATTAATAGTTAAAATGTCATTTTATGAATACTGAAATTGAACTTTGTTTATATTATAGTAATGGCCGCAAATAATAACAACGCTACCTTCCCCGACCGTCCATAACCTATCACTGAGAACTATCCTGGAAAAGGATCGTCTAAACCACAATAATTTCATGGATTGGTTTCGAAACTTGAGAATTGTTCTCAAGCAGGAAAAGAAATCATACGTGTTGGACGATCCTATTCCCGATGAACCCAACATTGATGATGTTGATGCCTACGAGGATTGGGTTAGCACACTGAGGATTCTGTGCAAGTTTCTTGCCTCATGTTGGGAACCATGATTCCCGAGCTTCAAAAGGATTTTGAACATCACGGGCATACGACATGATTACCCAGCTGAAGGAAATGTTCCTTCAACAAGCGAGGGTAGAGCGCTTCGAAACGGTTCGAGCGCTTCATGCATGTCGAATGGAAGAAACCCAATTGTATCATCTTATGTGATGAAGATGAAAAGCCACATTGATCGCCTCGAAAGGCTAAATTGTCCCATCTCAAAAGAGTTGGCCACGGATTTGATCCTCAATGGTCTAACCAAGAAGTTTGAGACTTTTATCATGAATTATAACATGAATGGATGGGACAAGAGCATTGGGGAACTTCATGCAATGCTCAAAACAGCTGAGACAGGATGGGTAAAAGGGTTTTACCAGTTCTCACGATCAATGAGGGTGGCAACAAGAAGAGGCATCACCCCGAACCCAAGGCAAATGTTGCCAAAGGCAAGGGTTACATCAAAGGAAAGGGTAAGGGAAGACTAAAGCGGGACCACCAAAACCGAGGCTTAAGAAGCCAAAGGTTACGGAGAACGATCCATGCTTTGAGTGTGGTGAGATAGGACATTGGAGAGGAATTATCTCAGGAGTTGAGAAACAAGAGGGATGCTGGGCAGACCTCAGGTACAACTTTCATGATCCATATTGAACTTAATGTTATTTCTTCAAACACATGGGTATTAGATACCAGATGTGAACTCATATTTGCAATTTGTTGCAGGGGTTCAAAAGAAATAAGCATTTTAAGAAGGGGATACTAGTCTCTATATGGGCAACGGAGCAAAGGTTGATGTCGAAGCCCAGGAGACTATATCTTGAAGCTTCCAAGTGGTTTGGAAGTCATTTTGAAGAATGTTTTGTATGCTCCTAGTTTGACTAGGAACATAATTCTGTTTCCCTTCTAAAACATTTGGTTATGTATTAAAGTTTGTAACGATGGTATTTGTGTTTTATAGATGATATATTTATTTTAAGGCTATGCCTTTAATGGTATTTATGAATTGGTTCATGATGACTCATCCTTTAATAACTCGTTATACCAGTAAGCACCAAAAAACTTAAAATGGGTTTAAGTGAATTATATCTTTGCCATTGTCGTCTTGGTCACATAAACAAGAATCGTATTCAAACACTTCAAAAGAATGGTCTTTTGGAAGCAAATGAAAGGGTTCATTTGATAAGTGTGAATCTTGTTTACAAGGAAAGATGACCAAGGAACCCTTTAGTGGTACTAACCAAAGGGAAAAAACTTATTAGGAATCATACATTCGGATGTATGTGGTCCTTTTAAAGCAATGACAAGAATGGTGAAAGATACTTCATTACCTTTATCGACGATTATAGTCGTTATGGTTATGTCTACTTGTTGAGACACAAAGATGAAGCTTTTGAAACGTTCAAAATCTTCAAGAATGAAGTAGAAAATCAACTCAACAAAACCATCAAAGTTCTTCGTTCGGATAGAGGAGGTGAATACCTTAGTGATGCCTTTCAAGATCATCTTAGGAGTTGTGGGATTGTCTCACAGCTTGCTCCACCCAGAACACCACAGCATAATGGTGTGTCTGAAAGGAGAAACCAAACCCTATTGGATATGGTTCATCTATGATGGCTAGAAGCACACTACCTCTGTCATTTTGGGTTTCGCATTGCTCTCCGCGGCCCGTATTCTGAATATGGCCCAACCAAGAAAGTGGATAAGACACCTTTTGAAATATGGCATGGAAGGGTTCCATCGTTATCATATTTAAAGGTATGGGGTTGTGAAGCTTATGTTAAGCAAAACACCCCAAACAAGTTAGAAAGCCATCCACTAAGTGTATCTTTGTAGGATATCCCAAAGACTCGATGGGATATTACTTCTACAATCCAACAGAGCAAAAGGTATTTATTGCTCGAAAGGTTGAGTTCTTGGAAACTAAATTCCTTATGGAAGGAACTACTGATAGAACAGTGGAACTTGATGAGGATCAAGAACCACAAGCCGATACACGTTGGTTGATACTAGCAATCAACAAGAGGTTGTTGATAATGATCAAGTGGTTGATCAATACACACAAAACGTTCGCAGATCTGGTAGAACTAGCTATCCACCCGAAAGATATGGATTTTTCATGAATGGATGCTATGTAGTTGACTCGGATGAACCCTACGTACCATGATGCAATGTCCAATTCGGATTGTGACAAGTGGCTTGAAGCCATGAACGTAGAGATGCAATCCATGTATGACAACCAAGTGTGGGAATTGGTTGTGCCACCGCTTAACTCCAAACCGATTGGATGTAAGTGGGTTTTCAAGAAGAAAACCGATATGCATGGAAACTTGGATACTTATAAAGCAAGACTTGTAGCAAAAGGTTTCACTCAAACTCAAGGGGTTGATTATGATGAACCTTCTCGCCTGTGGCAATGCTAAAGTCAATTAGGATATTATTTGCCATAGCTGCATATTATGACTATGAGATTTTGCAAATGGATGTCAAAACTGCTTTCCTTAATGGACATCTCGAAGAGAATGTCTATATGGTTCAGCCCGAAGGTTTTGTCGATCCACAATATCCTAATAAAGTATGCAAGTTAAAGAAATCAATCTATGGATTGAAACAAGCATCAAGAAGTTGGAATCAACGTTTTGATGAAGAGATCAAAAGGTTTGGATTCATCAAGAACGCTGATGAAGCTTGTGTGTATAAGAAAGCTAGTAGGAGCATCATCACATTCTTAGTATTGCATGTTGATGATATTTACTGTTTGGAAATGACATTCCAACCATGGAAGGTGTTAAAACCTGGCTTGGAAGTTGTTTTTCCATCAAAGATCTTGGTGAAGCCGCCTATATTTTGGGAATAAAGATCTATAGGGATAGATCAAGGCGGTTGATAGGTTTAAACCAAAGTGCATATATTGATAAAATCTTGAAAAGGTTCAAGATGGAGAATTCTAAGAAAGGTTTAGTACCTATTCAAAGAGGGACAATATTGAGTGCATCTCAATGTCCAAGCTCAAAGGATGAGCAAGAAAGGATGAAGGAAATCCATATGATCTGCTATAGGATCCATCATGTATGCGATGATATGCACTAGACCGGACGTGTCATGCGCTTTGAGCATGACAAGCAGATATCAGCAGAATCTAGGAAATAGCCATTGGATGGCTGTTAAGAGTATATTGAAATACCTTAGGAGGACTAAGGATATGTTTCTAATATACGGATCCGGTGAAGAGAAACTCGTTGTAAGGGTTACATGGATGCGAGTTTCCAAACTGATCGAGATGATTCTCGATCAAATCGGGGTATGTCTTCATTTGTGACAACGAGTGCGATTGCTCAAATCAATGAACCGTGCCCATCAAAGACAGGCACATTGAGCGAAGATTCACTACAAAAGGGATAAAGTTGAAAGGGAAAGATATGTATTCACAAAGTTCACGCCGATCAAAATATTGCGGATCCACTCACGAAGCTCCTTGAAAGGCCAAAGCATGAGAGTCATACTTGTGTCTTAGGACTTCGATATTCTAGTGACTGGATTTGATCTATTTTGTATTTAAATATCGGAACAATTATTATTTGACTCATATATATATATATAATTAATATATATATATATATATAATAATATATATATATTATATATATGATTATGATATATGAGTTATGTTCCATTTTAGCATGTTTAAATCCATGAATATGTTTATTATTCTAAATGTCCGTACCGGTCATATTTTGGGAACAAGTATGAAGTAAGACTATTATGAACTTGGATTGGTGGATTTCATGAGGTATGAATATAGAGCAGTGGTTGCTACCAAGGTTCACAAATATTTGTGGGATACAAATATTGGACAGACCGCTCTCAAATTTTACTACATGGAATTATGTAATTGATCATAAGTAATTTGAGTAAAGGTAAAATCGTTGTATCCTCCGACCTGAGATACATATTGGGTTTCGATATTCACCAAATATTATACTTTGATCTAGTTCTTCGCTGTTCTGAAATAATGGACAGTACATGAGGCTAGTTTCAGGTGTGATACGAGGTGATT